>CM059187.1:18791946-18941598 GCA_030323885.1 Branchipolynoe longqiensis | reverse complement strand
GGACTGTGTATCCAGAAAAAACCCTAAACATTTGAGTTGTTTTGTTGGTTTAAACACTGACTTTTGTTGATGTACATAAAACCCCAATTTAGTGAGTAATGCACATAAATCCAAAACTGCATTCACACAACCAATTTGTGTTGATGCTATAATAAAAGAATCATCTATGTATGGAAACATTATGAGACCCTTCCTCGCCATTACCGAGAAAACAGGTTTAAGCAATTTAGTAAATAAACGTGGCGCACAAGCTAAGCCATTCGGCATGCAGGTAAACTCATAGAGTTGGTTATCCCAAATAAATCGAAGAAATTTTCGGTATTGTTCCATTATGGGAAGCGTATAATATGCATCCTGTAAATCAACACTAGCCATCCACGCATCTGGTGTAATCAGATCTCGTGCCGTATCTAGAGAGAACATTTTAAAATGTCGATATTCCACCCTTTTATTAAGGATTGTTAAATCCAGGATCATTCGAACATCACCATTAGGCTTCGGTCTCGAGAAAATGTTTGAAATAAACTGTCCTGAACAGTGTGTCACTTTTTGTATAATTCCTTTCTCAAAGAATTTATGTACCTGTTTAGTTAGTGCGTCTCGTTCAACTGGTTGAATGTTATATGGAAAAGGTATTATACTTTGTACAGGAATTTGTGTAAAGGGAATTTGAACACCCCTAACTATTTCTATAATTTCTTGGTCACTAGTAATTTTGTGCCACTCAGAAATATGATTACTAATATTACCAGCCACAAAGTTGCTTACAGTTTGTGTGTTTTTAGAGGCTGCAGGGACTTGTAAAGTTTGTGTTTGGACCTCTACTTGGACCCGCCCCTGGGGAAAGGTCTCGACGAGTTGAACCCTCGACCTATTGGCCGTGCGGTGTTGTCGGTCCAGCCTGGGCGAGCGCCCCGGCCCCGAAACCCTTGACCGAAGTTTGAACTCGGTCTGGTTCCTCTGGTGAACCGTCGTGGACGAAAATCCCCTCGTGACTTTTTGAAACGAGGAGCTTCCTGTTTCTTCTTGCCATCCATGTTTTTGCCACTCTTGGCTGCAGTCTCTACCTCTTTATAGAGGTATTGTAGTTGACCGCCAAACATCTTGGTGTTATCTAAGGGTTTCCCTTTAATCGGCTCTGGAGCAAGATAGAGCGTAAACTCCTTCCCCTCATTATCGGTAACCTTCTAGAGCGAGCCACTTCTTGCCAGCATCTGTGCAAACTGACTTGAAGACATTTTCATATCTTCGAAACGACAGGTAATTACCTGCCGCCGCTAGACTGCAATGCCTTTGTCCATTGTCTTAGCCAAAGACGAGAACTTATTTTCACTCTGCATCCTATTAGCCACAGGAACAATAGCTGTTAGGGTAGCCAACACTGCCTTATGCACTGTGTGCAACACATCCTCAAACTTCTTACGGTCATCCGTCATATTGACATCCCGATCCATCTCTTTAATGATGGAGTTGGGAACACCCTTTATGCCTGTTAACTCATCTCCTAACTTGGAGATAACCTCCGCCGGTTTGAACGTGCGAAAATGACCATTCACGGTCTCGCGCATAAGCGTAGTGGTTTTAACCCGCTTAGCCTTTGGCTTCTCCACCTTCTTAGCCACTTTAGTGCCAATGTCCGCATAGACCCCTTCATATACGGTGTCTGAGTCTGATTCCGTAGAAGTAGACTCAGTGGACGACTCAGAAGAAGAATATTTCCTCTTCCTCTTCTTCTTTTTGGACTTAGTCTTCCGCTTTTTGCGCAAACCAGACTCTGCCCGCTCCTTGGTGAATTCATCACCCGAAGAAATCACCTGTTTCTTCTTCTTCCTCCGTTTAGGAGAAGGAGGAGGAGGAGCCTTAAGCTCCACCGCCGAGTCTGTGTCCAAGAAATCCTCAAATGAATCCTCTTGGACACTCGGCCTACGCCGCTTCCGAGACACAGGCGATTTGGCAGTCAAGATGTGGCTTTCCAATCTTGCAAAGCGAGCCTCCCAATCTGGAGGCGCAGGCACATCAGGCACTGCGTCCTCGTCCGGGTCGGAGAGGATATGCGCCCGGGGCTGTGTCGACGGCCCTGCCGACAACACAGGTGAGGAGTCGTACTCCTCGTCCACTCCACTCGGAACACGCCCCTCGGCTGCTGCTGCACCGCGCTTACTCCGCTTCGTGGCCATCGGGAACTGAAACAAACATTTTTGGTCAGTCCCGGTATATATATATGTCACAATATGGTTGTTTCAAACTCATTTGGACATCTATTGGTGTTAAAGAACGTGTTTATACCGTTATAACACAGGCGTAATAAGCTAAATTTGTGCGTGGGTTGTGGGTCAAGCCCAAACCTTACGCGGGGTCGGGACCAGTGTATCGGCCCGCCCATCCCTCTGTTCCGCACACTTCTCCCACCTGTGACTACTACGTCAACAAGTTGGAGAAAATGCTACGAAACTCGGAGAAACGCCTGAAAAAGTTTTGTCTAGGGGAGTCTATAAAAGAAACCCAGGAGCATCTCCAACATTACTCTCTATTAGAGTACGAGAGAATTTCCACATGAGATAGGGCGAAACCCACATCTCTACCCATAGTCACACGGTGACCCGGGTGTTGACATAACCGCTAATGACCGGTTTGGTTCCTTCGCGAAACCCACTCGAGTGTTCTATCCTTGGTTGTTTATAACCAAATAACTCGTCCAAATTGGACCAACGAAAGTCTAAACTTTCCATATTGATGCTCTAATGCATCATAATTAAGCTAACCACAGTTTTTATTATACTTACTGCGTATTTGCTTGTATGTAGACTAATTTTGCCGGAGCAACCCAACGACACGTTATCCAGTCGTGAGTTGTATATGCTAATTGCTGGTACCGGACGTGCTTACCTCTCCCTAGCCTGAGGCTAGCCTGAGGCTGTTTACCGAGGTAAAATATATATATGTTGGATTAAAACTAAAAGCAGCCTGTTTGCTTAGGCTTGAGACCAGACGCGGTGGCCGAATCGGTAAGCGCGCAGGCTTCCTGCGTGAAAGGTCGGGGGTTCGAATCTGGGTCGACTCAAACCAATGAATTACACAAATTGATACTTGTCACTACCTAGCCTGGCACTACGCATTACTAGAATAGGGAAATGATTGGTTAGCTCAGTATCAGGATAATGTGACTGAGTGGGAAATCGAATCATTGTACAGATGGACTGGTCTCGGAGTGGGGCAGCACTATAAAATCGGCATCCCGTCCTGATATGACCTTAAATGCTGCCAGGGTATAAACATCAAACAAACAAGCTTAGGCTTGTGCTTCTTCACGTTCGGTCAAATGGGATTTTATATCCTATCTAAGGTAATATTCAGATGAGTACAGACTTCTATCAGTGCACACTCATCACGATTTTATAGTGCTGCCACAGTGGGATACCATGCCACCCACAAACTGACCCGATACCTCGCTCAGTCACATTATCATGACACTGAGCCAACCAGCCCTTGGCCTACCCTAGTACTAGTAGTGCTGAGCACCAGTAACGACAAGTATCAATATTGTAAGTCTTTGGTTTTGACTTGGCCAACAATTGATCTCATGACCTCGCACACAAGAAGAGGGTGGCCTAAGATTTAGTCATCCTATATAGTCCCTCATGCAAGAGATAGCCTGTAACATCTGTGTGATTTAGCATTCACACATGTATACACAAGTCCCTGAGCCCACACACTGCAAGTCTTGGGGAACCTAATGAAAGTATGTTAAGTTCGTTTGTTTATTGTTGTTTCACGTCCTAGCAACATCTAAGGTCATATCAGAACGGGTACCGACTTGTGACAGTGTGCACTCATGGTGACTTTATAGTGCTGTCTCACTGGACAACCAGGCCGCTGGCACCATGACCTGGTATCCCACTCAGTCACATTATCCTGACACTGAGCACACCAGCCCTTGCCCTGTCCTAATAATTCCGAACGCCTGGCTAGGAAGCAACAAGTATCAATTTTTGCGTCATTGGTTTGACTCGACCAAGGTTCGAACCCACGATCCCACGATCTACCAGCACGGGAGACGGTATGTTAAGACACGCCTTGGTATATATTAAGTTAGTTTTGTTGGGAATAAAATACAACCACCAAAATGAAGATGAGAGAGCGGAATTCGATATAAAAATTGGACCACGCCTGATCGATCTGGAAAACTCGAGTGTGTTTTTATTGGTGATAATAATATAATGTTCATAAAAGATTTACTCCGCAATTACCGAGGAACAGCTATTAAATAAAACGTACTAATTTTATGGCTGATATTTTGTCACGGTCGATACCTTATTAACAGTAGATATGTGTCAAATGCAGCGTTGCAGGATTCGAACCTGTACTAACTGCATTGACAGGCACTGATGTGAAGTACTGGTGTTGCCATGGCTCCGCGTGTACCTCGTTTACCCCTGAGGCTGTGTCCCTGAACTGAGGTTATGGAGGGCGTTATTTGTGGCAGAAACCACGTGACTACAACATCTCCCTACTTATCAGGCGGTATAATAGTAATAATTACGCCATTTCCTTTCCTTATCTTTATTGGCTTGCGAGTTGTGTTTCGAGTTGAGAGTTGGTGAAATGCTGTTGGATGATTCAGAAGCTGTGATCGCCTTCCGTCGGGGTTAGCCAAAAGTACGCCGGGAGGTGTGACAAATAGGTCAGTCCGGAAATAGTGCGCCCGGGGGGGGTGCGACGAGGGGGGGGGGGAGCAGGGGTGAAGGGGGCGGAGGAGAGGGGAAGAGGAGAGAGGGAAGGAGGAGAGGAGGAAGGAGGAGAGAGGAAGGAGGGGAGGGGGAGGAGGAGGGGGGAGGAGGAGAGGGGGAAGGAGGAGAGGGGGAAGGAGGAGAGGGGGAAGGAGAGAGGGGGGAAGGAAGGGGGAAGAGAGAGGGGGAAGAAGGGGAAGAGAGGAGGGGGGAAGGAGGAAGGGGGGAGGAGAAGAGGGGGGAGGAGAGGGGCATGGAGGAGAGGGGCAAGGAGGAAGGGGAAATGAGGGAGGGGGAAGGGGGAGTGAAGAGGGGAGGAGGGACAGGAGGGGCAGGAGGGGGGAGGAGGAGGGGGCGGAGAGGGAGGCGGAAACGCGGGAGCGGGGAGTTGGAAGAGCGGGGAGTGGAAGGGGGAGGAGGAGGGAGAGGCAGAAATGAGGAGGGAGAGGGGTATGAGGGGGGAGGGGGATAGGGAGGGGGATAGGGAGAGGGTGGGGAGGGCGATGTTTAGAGGGAGGGGGAGGGGGAGGGGGATGTTTAGAGGTATGGGGAGAAGGACGACGACGAGGACGAGGAGGACGAGGAGGACGAGGAGATGACAGGGAAAGAGAGATGGAGGAGTAGGATGTAGTGGTAGCAGCTCTTACAGGTAGGCATATATACTGTACGGGGCTACGCCTGTACAGTACATTGGGTAATGCTTGGAGTTAGAACAAGAGCCCCCCCCCCCCCACGTCTCCACCATACTCCCACTCCAACACACACACACACACACACACACACACACACACGCGCGCGCGTGCAAACAACTCAGCCCCAGCCACAACAACTCGCAGTATAGCATTAAGAACGGGTGGAAATCAACCAGGTACAACATGGTGGTTGTGTACAGATAGTTTTGCTTACTAATTTACACCCACACAAAAATGTAATCTCTTCTGGTAGATATATAACTACATTTCCAAAGCAGACCCCAGCCAAGTCACAGCTTAAACTTTATTTTGCCAGTTAGTTGAGATTTTCTCCATGCCAATATAGATGCCATTATTGTGAGTTAGCAAATAATATATTCACACAAATTATCGATATAATAGCAGTGTAAAATTCTCGCTTGAACCAATAGATGTGTATATGGGTTCATTGTGATGAATGGCTTATGCCTTCATACAAAAGGAGTCCGAGTTAACCATAGCAACAATCGACGATTATATAAATGTGGGCCTATTATGATTAATGACTATCATACTGGTCACTGAGCTTCATGTAAGATATATTTGCAGGGCCCCTGGATAATAGCTGAGCCCTTTGGGTATGCTGGTCACTGGCGGTCGGTCGGTACACAGGCCATTGAGGCTGTGACCTTGACCCGGCCACGCTCCGAGGTCACTGGAAGATCCAGGGTGGCCTCCCCTCAGGGTCAATGTCCTCCAGTCAACTCCATATATATACATACACAGCAGAGACCGCGGCCGCACACCGCACACACACCACAATCACCCCCCACCCCCAACACACACACATACTTATCTCTGGTCAATACTCATCTGTAAAGTTTGGCTGGGAGTTCAATAAACGCGAATCTATTGGGAAGTGAGGTAAGAGGTAGGAAGTGAGATAATAAAGGTAGGTCAATGCAAATAAATATATATATATATATATATATACATGTGTATATTACAGTATATAATACTAGTTACATACAAAATAAATATACATAGTATATATTATGTATGCATAAGGTAGTTAAAGCGAGATAGAGACGATGAAGCGTGAAGGGGAGATGGGGAGAGGGATGAAAGGGGGAAGGGAGGGAGGGAAAGAAAGTGAGAGGAATGGATGGCGGTAAGGGAAGGGATGGGAGCGAGTGAGGGGACGGGAGGGGAGGGGAGGTCAAAAGAGGGGAGGGGAGTGTGATGGGGAGATGGGGAGACGGATGAAAGGGTGGACGGGAAGGGGGAGGGAAAGGAAGAGGAATGGAGGGAGGAATGGAGGGAGGGAAGGGAAGGGAAAGGAGGGGATGGGAGTGATGAGATGGGGCCGTGAGGGGAATGGAGGGGAGGGGAAGGGAAAGGTGGGAGGGGTGGGAGGGGAGGGAGAGGATGGGATGGTAAAATAGGGGAGGGAGAGGAGGGGAGGGGAGGTGAGGGGAGGGGAAGGGAAGGGAAGGGAGAGGTAGGAGAGCGCGACAAAGGTCGATGGACAAGGAGTGGGAACAGGAGAGGCCCAGAAGGGGGAGAGAGAACTAAGCAGCATGGTTAATACATGCGCCGCCTAGATGACATTCCACATGAGCAAATCACAAATGTAAGTAAACGTACAATTAACTTATTAGTTGTTATTTATTTAAAGGATGTCAGTAGATACAGCATCACCATACGGCTACGGATAACAAAGGTGTTTGCTTCCTTTTCTGTCTCTCTCCCGGTCTCTCCCTGTCTCTGCTTCATTCTTTGTGTATCTCTCTGAATATCTTGTATATATCTCTTTCTATATCTCTTTCTGTATCTCTCTTTGTATCTCTTTTTGTATCTCTCTTTTAATGTGGAATAACTGCGTAAAATATATTTCTCTTTCTCCTTGGTCTTTTGGTATGCGTAGCCTCTGCATGCTATAATTTTCGAAAACGATGCTGTCCATAATACAATTTTTGTAATCAGTTTTTTTTTTAAAAGCATATTTCAAAAGAATTTATTTTGCTTAATAAAAGAAGTAACGCCGATGTTTATTTTCCTCCAGCATATAACTCTGCATCACAAACATTAATTTGTTTAAGCTTCGGATGTACACACCACACACCACACACCACACACCACACACCACACACCGCGTTCACTGGAGGTCCACCCGAATAGCCTACTGACCAGGACAGCTGTTACAAGACAGGGGTCACCTACCGCCTGCCCCTACACCATGCCGGTCAAGCGGACACAGTGCGCCGAGTATTCTGACCATGCTCCTGTCGGAGTGCACATTGTTCAGCGGCCCCAAGCACGTACACTTCAGCGGGGCTCACGGCTCGAGTCTAATAATATACAGCTACTTTTTTTCTTTTCTTTTAAAGGCCAAAACCGGACATGATAGCCAATTCGGGAAGAGCGTTGGCTGGTTGCACATTTGGGTTTGTTTGTTGGCTTGTTGTTTTATGTGCTAGCAACATCTAAGGTCACAGCAGCATGGGTACCAACTTGTGACAGTGCACACTCATGGTGACTTAATAGTGCTGCGCCACTGGAGACCAGACCGAGTAGTGTAGGAGGGCCTCCACAAAGCAAACATATCGGATAGAATACACTGCTTTAACCGAGCAAACAATTCGGCTCCGATAAAATTTGTTGTAATCAACTGGGAAAGTCTGTTTCATAGAACAAAAATTGTTGACACCCGTATTACACCAGCCAGACTTGCCACCAAAGATTCCGACCGTGTCATCTGCCACTCAGCTCACCTCGCGCTAGGTATTAGATATCATCAGCCCTGGCGGGAACATTCGGCACTGGTAGGGGGCCATACCGTGATTTGACCGACTGACCCAAGTAAACATGACGGGCATGACCTAATTAGGCACAACGTGGCAGTCATGTCTGATGTGCATGATATGAATGGACCGCGGTCCCCATTGTACTGACCGACCACCCCTACACGCAACATGGTCGATGTGGTTCTGGAGGGGACACCGGGTATGTGTGTGTATGTGTGTATGTGTGAATGTGTGTATGTGTGTGTATGTATATGAATGTGTGTATGTATGTGTATGTATGTGTGTATGTATGTATGTATGTATGTATGTATGTATGTATGTATGTATGTGTGTATGTATATATGAATGTGTGTATGTATGTATGTGTATGTGTGTATGTATGTATGTGTGTATGTATGTGTATGTGTGTATGTATATGTATGTATGTATGTATGTATGTGTGTATGTATGTATGTATGTATGTATGTATGTATGTATGTATGTATGTATGTATGCATGTATGTATGTATGTTTACAAGTGAAACCCCTTATAACACGCCCCAATTTAACACGGATTCGGATATAACGTGATGATTTATTGAACCAAGAATTCTTTAATTCAAAGGTAATTCAGTAAACTGTACCCCGATTTTTACGACGGCATTGTATAGACTTAAAACGACCGCGTTGTCATAGAGTTTCACTGGATATAATGTATATACAGTAAGACCTCTCTAACCGACCACCTTCACAGATCGACCACTCTATATCGATCACTTTATTTGGGTCCCAATAATACCATTGTAACACTATTCTAACGCCCTAAACCGACCACCTCCCTGCATGGACCACTTAAAGTCTGTCCCAAGGTCGGTCGATTTAGAGAGGTTTTACTGTATATATATTAAACCCAGTTCTATTAATATGGTACCTCTGTTACCCTGTCAAACACTAGAGGTGTGTACTCAATTAACTTAAAACCTAACAAAACCTGTAGTGTCATCCAAATAACTCACGGAAGAGTGTGTTGGGAGTGGGTGGGGGGGGGGGGGGTGATATGATGTACCAGCATATGTCAGAATTTCATATGGGGGAAATAAGACCAACCAAAAAATTGGTTAAAAACAATTACAATACGGTACAAACTTCTGGATGGAGAGTGAGTAAATCGCCTCAGCTTGAAGAGTACGCGGCTTTTGTCGGGAGATAATGGCTGGTGATGGATGGATTGATGATAGTCACAAAAACAATGGTAAATCAGCGGTGGCGGTTGCGATGTAGGACGGGTCACATGCTCATTGCTCGACACGTGACCGCCGTACCACTGGTGGCGGTCCCTTGCGTCGATCAACCTAACTATCGGGGAACAACTTTTCCTTCGTTGCTTACTCTCTATGTGGCGTATTTTCAGGTCAAGCAAATTTCACAAATGAATATATTATGGTGGAGGCAGTTTATTTGTTTGTTGCTTTACATCCTAGCAACATCTAAGGTCATGTCGGACGGGTACCGACTTTTGACAGTGCGCACTCATGGCGATGATATAGTGCTGTCCCAATGGGAGACCAGGCCACTGGCACCATGACCTGATATCCCACAGTCACATTATCCTGATACTGTGCAAAATCGGTCCTTGCCCTATCCTATTAATGCTGAGCGCCAGGCTAGGCAGTGACAAACATAATTTTATAAGTCATTGGTTTGACTCAGCTGGTCCAACTCCTGACCTTCCACACGGGAAGCCTGCGCTCTACTGATTCGGCCTCCGCGGCCTGTGGTAGAGGTAGTTTGGATATTCACTCAAGGATGTCAGGGATTGCATAGAAAAGAAAAGGCAGCTTGTCCGTAGTCAATAAGGATGTATAATGTAGGGTACCTAGCTTTTACATTCATATCAGCTTGACTCGGCTTCTTCATACAATTTTGTCCTTTTTTTAAGGATATCTCTTTTTCCGTCATTTCTTTTTACTTATTTTAAATGATGTAGTGAATTATTTCTAGCAAAGTAAGCGATTAACTCTATCATGGAACATGCCCAGCACTCAACACACAGCAAAAAGGAAGTGTGTGTTACCCCTTCAATGACAACTGGGTGGGAGTAGATGATCTTTTATCTATTTAATTAAAGAAAATATTATTAACAAACAAAGCACCAGTGTCAAGATGGCTGAACGTATGGGAAATGTTCTCAGGCGAATCTTTTATCGGTGGAATGGGTTTAGACATCTTTTTTTTCACACTGAATAATAAATTTGCCCTGCCACGTACTCTTCCGTTTTGAATCTAGAAAAAAAAACACCCACAAATTGGATCTAACCTAAGAAGGAAATAGAAGAGGTGGGGTGGGTGTGGGGTGAACCCTGCAAAGTTGTCTACCTGAATATAAAGCCTGTTTAAATCAGAAATAACACTATTAGGAACACCGTCACCTAAAGTATGTCTTGTGGGCACAGGCTTGACATTTGTTCCTAGTTCTGCTGGTTCCCCAGTAAGGACTGTACCTGAAACCCAGCATACCGGCTTCTAGCTAGGGCTTACAACATATTGTAAGCTGGGGTTCGTGCTACTCCTAGTCCTATCCTTCATTATAGACCCCCTAGACCTATTTCACATGAAGTCAGCATAGGTAATTAGGTCGTGCGCGTGCAGCTTGGCTGCAGGACAACATACGGTCACACTGCAAACTCAATGGCTGTGCGCAATCTTCATACAGAAAACGTGAAATATCTCTGGAATCGCACAACTTAGAAACAAACCGCTTGGAACAAAAACAGATCAAATGTTTAACAAACAGATTATATTAAATTTATATGCTTAATGTTCTGTATTTCTATTAAATTTGAATAAAATTGACGTTTTGCACTGCACGTATCGCAAACGTCAATGGCCATCCACCATCTTCATACAGGAAAAGTGAAATACCTCTAAACCTATACCACCTAGAAACAACCCGATTGGCGCACAAACAGATAACATATTCAACGAACAGATTATATTACATTAATGTCTTTATTGTTCTTTATTTCTATTAATTTTAATAAAATTGACGTTTTGCAGTGCGCGCATAGGCAAACTCAATGGCCGTGTGCCTTTGTTCTGCAGCCAACGTGCGCGCGCATGCACAATGTTTATAAACATTGAAAGGGATCTATATTTTCAACTCACTTTTGCACCTATAACCAAATGCCTCCTGATAACCAAACTTGGTTGGCTTATTGCCAGACATTTGTTTCCGATGTAGATTGCGGTGAAATTCTCCTCGCACATATTTAACATGAGAGAAAATACCACTTCCTGTATCACGGTGTATGTGTATTCACTACCTCCCCGAACCTTCCCCCGTGTATTAAGTAAGTTGTCGCTGTGACAGTTAACTGTTTGTTAGACGGGACCCATTCCGCATTGTTTTGAATGCATGGCCATATATGGGCAGCAGGCATCCATTGGACTAACAGTTTGTCGGTCATGCAAAATTATATATAAATACACATATATATATATAATATATGTATAATATATTTAACATATGTGTATAATATTTATTTATATATTATATATATTATATACACATAAATTATATATATATATAATATATATATATATATATTACAGTAAAACCTTTCTAAATCGACCGACCATGGGACCGACTTTAATTGGTCCATTTAGGGAGGTGGTCGGTTTAGAGAGTTAGAATATCCTTACAATGGTATTGTTGGGACCCAACTAAAGCGATCAATATAGGGGAGTGGTTGATCTGTGGAGGGGTCGGTATATGGAGGTTTTACTGTACACACAATTATTGGAACATCATACTGATTACCTTAGATGTTGCAAGGACACAAAACCCCAACAAACAAACTATTGTAACATGACAGGTACTTCCATGCGAGTTCTGTGAAACGCTAACTTTCTACAATGAAGCAGGCAAACTATGCCGATGGAGGCCAATACTTAGCAGTTCAGACATTGGTAGTGGCTTCTTGGTGACTCCCCCCCCCCCCTCCCCTCATACACACACACACACACACCAACACAAACCGTCCACACACCCACCGTTAACCTCTGTCATGGGACATGCTACCATTCTACTGGCACTCATTACTCCACTATTAAGCATGGTACATAACCAGTGTATATGTAATTACACCCCACCCTTCCACCGACACACCCACACCCACACCCACATCCACACCCAGTCCTGAAGGTCGGCTTCGGGTCAGTGTTCACAAATCGGCCATTAATTACACAACTCATTCCCTCATCAAAGCGCATCGTGTCACATGGCGGAATTGATAAACAATCACCAAGCACAGTCAGGATGTTTGCATTCGAATTCCACCCTACATCTGTCCTGAGAGCATCATCGTACAGATAGATACGCCTGCACATCCTGTGGACACTCAGGTCATCTGTAGAGACCGCCAATTTAAATGTAACCTATGCGGCTTATAATAGTCATATACCTTAGATGTTGCCAGGACGTAAAACTCCAATAACCAACAAACCTATATGCCGTGGCTCTGTTACTGATGGAAATAAGGCCTGACAAAAATATGTAGCGTTTCCTGTTGCAGACAAGCAAACGGGTAGGGTTCATAGGTATGGATCTTTTTTTTAATTTCTTTTTAAAATCATGAATCCCTTGATTGTGGTGTAATTTGATATACACAAAAAGTACAACCCACGTAATTTGTCAGAAAAGTCTCATTAAATAATAAGCCATTTAAAGGTGCATCAAATCATCTTAATAAAGTACTGTTTCCTTTTATTTTCTACACCAGAAAAGAATTACGGTCGGCAACATTTTTGCAGGGTTGGTTGTGGAACTGGAAACACTTTTTGTTGTTGTAAGGCCTAACCAGGTGACAGTGGTCTGTCTATCTGACTATCTGACTTTCTGACTATCTGACTATTTGACTATCTGACTATCTGACTATTTGACTATCTGACTATCTGTCTATCTGCCAAAGACCCTATAATACTAAGACGGCTCACTCAGCCTGTACTGTGTAATCAAAATGATCAAACCCACCACTTGGTGTGCTGGCTGTTCTCTTGGTTAAACAGTTGCTATATTATATGTATAAATGTATACATGAATGCGAAATATGTGTGATGATGATGCTGAGATGATGTGTATTTGTTCAAAGCAATTTCATATTGATGTGTATTCATACTTACCTATCTCATGTATAATATAATTGTATGTGTTTACATGTGAAACACCAACCAGCAGCCAGGCTGATCAAACCCACCACAAGGTGGCACTGCGAAATTTACATTACCAGGGGAGTGATAGGGAGTGAGCCGTCTTAGTATTATAGGTTCTTTGTATCTGCGTAGCTGTCTATCTGCCACGTCCTTACTGGACTGGCCCTGTATGATTGACACTAGATTGGATGATTTATGAAAGTAAAATCCTCAAGTTCATCCAAATAGCTTGCAAATGTATGTGGTCAGCCAACCCTTGCAGAATTTGGACAGTTTATCAATGTAGAAAAAACTGTCTTTGTTTCATTGGACTTTCCTCCCATGACAAACCTGCTATATGAGGATAACAGTTAACACTTGAATGCAGAGTTGTCTGTCGGAAATAGGTATATACAAATCATGTAATTATGTTCGTTTGTTAGGGGCGTTGTGTCCTAGCAATATCTAATGCCAAGTACACACCTACCGTATACGATTCGCGCACTAAAACTTGTGACTCGACCCGACCCGCTTAAAACTGAAAACGGGCCGATTCATTTTTTTAATTGCGAATCGCAATCATAATCGGCCCGTTTTAGCCCTAAAACTGAGTTTTTAGTCGGGAATCGCAATCGCTAGGTGTGCGCGGGGAGCGCACACCTAGCAATTTTTGTGCGCGAAACGGGCAGTTTTAGATCGTATACGGTAGGTGGGTGCGCACAAACGGTAGGTGTGTACCTGGCATAAGACATAGTAATAATAGATTGGGACAGAATATAAAATTAAAAGGTGCACACGACTTGTATCAGGTATAAACCGGACGCAGTGGCCAAATCAATAAGAGCGCAAGCTTTCAGTGTCAAAGGTTGAAAGTTTGAATCCCGACCAAGTCAAACTAATGACTTGCATAATGTATACGTGTTAATACCTAGCCTGGCACTTGGCATTACTAGGATAGGACTGGTTAGCTCAGTGTCAGTATAACGTAACTGGGTGGGAAATCCAATCAGGGTGCTGACGGCCTGGTCTCCCAGTGAGGAAACGCTATAAAGTGACCATGAGTTAGTACGGGCGCAGTGGCCTAATCGGTAGAGCGCGGGCCTCGTTTGTGAAAGGTCGAGTCAAACCAATGACTTTAAAATTGATACCTGTTGCTTCCTAGCTTGGCGCTCGGCATTAATAGGATATGGCAAGGACTGGTTAGCTAAGTGTCGGGATAATGTGACTGAGTGGGATATCAGGTCATGGTGCCAGTGGCCTGATTTTCCAGGGGGCAGCACTATAAAGTCACCATGAGTTTGCACTGTCACAAGTCGGTGCCCATCCTGATATGACCTTAGATGTTGCCAGGACATAAAACTCCAACAACCAACCAACCAACCTGTCCTGATATTACCTTGGATGTTGCCAGGACATAAAACCGCAACCAAACAAAACCAGGTACATGTGTAGTGAATTTGGAAATGGGCTCGGCCTCTGGTCTCATTCAGTCATAACTAAACACCCCACTAGTATTGTCGCAAGCAAGATGGCAGTTAACAATAGCAATATGGTTAGACGCATTAGCCGAGTTCGGTCAGTGTCCCCAGGGGCTTTGGCTTATTTTTGTTTTTCTTTTTTTTAATGGACATGCGTATTGATCAGCGCGCAGTGCACACACTTCTTACATTCATCAAGTGGTTAATCTCAGGGCTCGAAACAGCGGGTCCTCCGGTGCCTGACATCTGTGCCTTATTACCTTCTCACGCCGCCAGTCGGGACTAGCGGGCTGCTAATGGTGCACCTGCATGGAACCTATGCACCTCCCACCTCCCCAGTCCGCAGCCTAGACGGTTGCCTTGACAACTCACCAAGCATCTTCACAAATGGCAGGATGTTGGAGGGAGACACAGAAGAGGTATGTATGGGGGGGGGGGGGGGGATTAAAATATGTTGTTGTTTGTTTGTTGTTGTTTTACGTCCTAGCAACATCTAAGGTCATATATATATAGAAAGAAACAGACAAACAAACACACAAACAAAGAAACAAACAAAGAAACAAACACACAAACAAATAAACAAACAAAAAGATCCTGCTTCACTATTTGAGGTATTGTCTCACTAAATATTATATGTTTGCGCCTTTGTTGGGTGAGTTGTTAGTAAGTCGGGCTCCAGGTGGGTCAGGTGATTAATTAACCCCAACACACACCTTCCTGAGTACAGCCACTGACCATAGTTAACCGCCCCGGTGCACCCAGCGCTCCCAACACTCAGCGGTGCACGCAGATCCATTAGCGTATACATTACATGTTTTGTATTGTTGATTATGTCGTGAAAATGTGCGCTGCGTTCACTGCAGTTATATTAGAAGTTATTACCAGGGAGGGGCGGCCTTCTAAACTCGTCAAAGTAGATAAACCCAGAGATAAAAGGTGCATAAAGGTGGTGAGTACAATATATATGTACCCCCTCCTGTGCCTAATCTAGAAATAGATGATTGCTTAAGTTGCTATTCATTAATGGCTTAAATTAAATTATAGATAACATCCCATGAGGAATGTGTTGTAAACATGTGTACATGTGAAAGAGGAGTATTCAATCACCTTAATTAGCAGGGAACGAGTATCATGTGATTCAGGTATCAGCGACCTGGGCTGTGTGTGTGTGTGGAGGGGGTCTTTAAAACAACTTCAATTGGCTATTAACTATTCAAATGTGATATCAGAGACCTACCAAATGAATGTGCTTGGAGAGGTCTCCAATAACCCCCCCCCCCCCCGCACTCCACCCCCAATTCAAGTAATCGTACATATGTGATGTGATATGAGTGCTTTCAGACACACACGCCCCCCACCCCAAGACAATGTTATTACTGAGCTCTCGTCTGATAATGCTGTGTGCGCAGAAGCGTGGTAGTGTCCGTCAGGCCCTACAGGGGGAGTCCAGATTGTTCTTCTCCAGGTGTGTCCCGCGTAGGCAGAGACGCCTTCGGCAGCCCAACTGACCCCGGCTGACCTCGCCTGACCCCGGGTCATACACAGGTTAGGCCGTGATGTCAGCCCGTGACGCCAGCACATTGTGAAACCGCAATCGGCAAATCACGCCCAGAGGCCATGTGTGTATATACGACGGCGCAGTAGACTAGACTGTTGGTACTAGTTAGACAGCTGTCACCCCCCCCCCCCCAGCACTCACACGCCATATTATAGGTTGATTGTTGGAGTTTTAGGTCCTGGCAACATCTAAGCTCATATAAGGATGGGTACTGACTTGTGACAGTGCGCACTCATGGTGACTTAATAGTGCTGCCCCACTAGGAGATCAGGCCTCCAGCACCATGACCTGATGCCCCACTCAGTCACATTATCCTGACACTGAGCCAACCAGTCCTAGTCCTATCCTAATAATATCGAGCGCCTGCTAGGAAATGACAAGTATCAATTTTTAAGTCAAAATGGTTCGACTCGACCAGGGTTCGAACCCATGGGTTCGAATCCCACGATCTACCAGAACGGGAGACGGACGCTCAACTCATTTGGTCATCCTGTCAGGTGGTGCCAGTGTGGCCAATACTGTACTAGTACTACTACGCAGGGTCAGTTAGATAGGATACAGTGAATATACTATTGCATAGGGAACTGAAGATAGTTAGTGTCCTTGTTTATATTCCCATAATAGATTATAGAGCCCATATATATATATATAGATTAGTTAGACGAATCTTACCTGGGTATAGATGATGGATAACTGTTGTTTTACCGAGGTATAAGCCTCGGATAGACGTGGGCTAGGGAGAGGGAAGTACATCCGGTCCAGCAATCTTTACCTACTTATTCAGGATAAATGAGCTAATAACAATCTAAAATAATAATAATAATAAATGACAATGGTATTTAAAACTGTGAAGTTTACTTGGCATAAGCCAACTAATAGACGTGGAAGGGTGCGGTGGGCGGGCCCTAGCCCACGTCTATCCCAGGCTTATACCTCGGTAAAACAACAGTTATCCATCATCTATACCCAGGTAAGATTCGTCTAACTAATCTATTTTACCTCGGTATACAGCCTCAGGCTAGCCTCAGTCTAGGGAGAGGTTTACGTAATCTCATTTATCCTGTATCTCATGTTACATATCAATAACAATTGTTAACATATATTATCATCAATCGGCAAAATAATTTTTGGCGAAAACAAAGTGTATTCTCACCTCTTGCCGATCTAGTCTTTCAGCAGCTGTCGGGCCACTGTGCTTGACTTCTCCAATCGTTTGTTATAGTGTGTTGCAAACGATCGTGCTGTTTTCCATCCTGCGTGGGCTAGGATCCGCTTGACGGAAATGCCCAGCAGTCGCGCTTTAGAAACCATAGCACCTCTTGTTGAGTGTGAGGCATATTTGTCCGTATCTATGCCTGCCAATTTTAACATAGTAATTGTCCATCGAGCAAGCGTATCTCGCGAAATGCCCTTGTGTGGCTTAATAAAGCTAACTAATAACTGTCTTGAAGCTCTCAAGTCCTTGGTCTTGGATATATAAGCCCTAATGGCTGACACTACACAAAGTTTTGGGTTTTCGTTGAAACCAGTAACACTAATTGTAGACAATGGGTCTCCTAGTCGATTAGATTTCAACAGTTGTGACAAATCAAACGTGGCCTCTTTCTTGTCAATTTCTAGGCCATCTAGTGATAGGGCTACAATAGTCTGTCCCCTGTGCCCCGTTACTAATAACAAAAGCACCACTACTTTAAACCCTAGCTGTTTGAGATCTAGCAGCCTATTATGAGGCCATTGTTTAAACAAATCAAACACAACTGATACATCCCAAAACCGACTGTATCTCGGTTTGGGGGGATTCCTTTGATAAATCGATCTCACAATCCAATGAATAACATGGTGTTTCCCAACCGTATCATTATTTATCCGTGGAAGGATAACGGATAAAGCACACCGAGCAGCATTAATAGCTCCAAACCCTAACCCTTCGTCTTCTAACGTGCGGAGAAATCTACCAACTTGTGAAATGGTGGGATTCATGGGTTTGACTTTCTTAATTAAACAATGAACGCCCCACTTTTTTAAATATGTAGTATACATTTTAACAGTACCTTTACGCCAAGCATCTGCGACAATTCTTTGTTGTGTAATTTTGTCCAAACCAAATTGCTCTAGATATTTATTCAAAAAAGGAATGCCAGTAGTGGTGTCGTGGACACATCCCCTCGTTGTTTTAGGGGGCCTTGGTGTGTCAGATTGCCTGGGGATCTTCGGAATTGGAGGCAATCTGTGGCTGCTGCCACTATGCCCGGAAGCCAAGGTTGCGTCTCCCAGTTGGGGACGATTAATATTGCGTGTGCTTTGTCCATCTTTATTTTTCGGGTTACTCGGCTGATCAAACTGAATGGAGGGAAAATATAATAAAATGTATTCCCCCATGTTAGAGAAAAAGCATCCACTTGCCAGGCATCTGGCTCTGGATGCCAGGACACATATTTGTCAATTTTACAATTATTACGTGATGCAAATAAGTCAACTTCAGGTTGTCCCCACTTCTGACATACTGTGCTGAAAATGTCTGGGTTAAGGGACCATTCTAAATGGTCGTAAAAGTTTCTGCTTTTATGATCCGCTAAGGTATTTTGTGTGCCAGGAATATATGCCACAGTTAACCAAACCTGATTTCGTTGGGCCCAATCCCAAATTTTTCTTGCCATTTCATTGCATGGTCTGGACTTTGTCCCTACCATGTTTCGTACATATGCCATTGCAGTTGTATTGTCCGTCAAAATACGAACGTGCCTACGTGGTACCTTAACCAGGCTAGCAAGGCCTAAATATATGGCTCGTAGTTCTAATACATTAATATGGTCTGAACTTTCTTCCTGCAACCAGCGTCCGCCTGTTGCCAACGAATCACAATGCGCCACCCAACCCTCTAAAGAGGCATCTGTAGTAACAACTGTGTTGGGTTCATTCATACATATAGGGTTTGGAGAATTCTGAATGTTATCGAACCACCAATTAATGTCATTCATTCCATCTTCTGAAATAAACATTTTCCTTTCCAAATTCCCCTTCGTGCGAGCCAACCCCAAATTCTTATCTATCTCCAAAGATTTTATGTGGGCTTTACCATATAGAATAGCAGGGGCATATGCTATCAGAATGCCGACTAGCACCGCGACCTGCCTTATCTTTGGCCTACTTAAGGCGATTAAATGGGTCGCCGTATCGTGAAACTTAGTCAGTTTGTTATCAGGAAGTGAAACAGTCATAAGCCGTGTATTAATAATGAAACCTAAACATTTAAGTTCAGTAGTGGGGACAAAAACCGACTTCTTATGATTTAAATAAAATCCTAGCTTTGTCAAAAGGGAACATAGGTCATTAACAGCGTGTTGACAGTCATCAACCGATTGTGATACAATGAAAGAATCGTCAATATAAGGGAACATAACATGACCCTTCTTTGCCATAACCGAGAAAACCGGCTTTAATAATTTTGTAAACAGGCGTGGAGCACACGCTAAGCCATTTGGCATACACGTAAATTGGAAAAGTGTATCATTCCAAATAAATCTTAAGAATTTCCGGTGTTTTTCGAAAATCGGAACCGTATAATACGCATCTTGCAAATCTACGCTTGCCATCCAAGCGTCAGGTGTCACCAAATCTCTGGCAGTATCCAGAGAAAACATTTTAAAATGTTGATATTCTACGAGTTCATTTAGTTTGGTTAAATCTAAAATCATTCGGATATCTCCATTAGGCTTAGGCCTGGAAAAAATATTAGAGATAAATTCGCCTGGAGTGTGAGTCACCTCCTCAATAATGCCTTTAGCCTGAAAAAGTGTAACTTGTTCAGATAACGCTTGTTTTTCGACAACATTAAATCTATACGGGAAAGGCACTCGTTGTTGCACTGGGATTTCAATAAATGGAATTTTAACACCGGTAACTATGTCTAAAATGTTTACATCACTAGTAATTTCGTACCAAGAAAAGACACAGTTAAAAATGTTTCCAGCACAAAAATCTCTTACATCTGTTTGTGTAGATTCAGCCACCATGTCTGTTAGCGTTGTTTGTGTAGCAATATTTATTTGCTGCCTGGGCGTGGGAAGGGTTGTTTCGGGGCAAACTCCTTCTGGAACGGGCAGTTGCCGTCGTTCCATCCTTGCCTGTCTCCCCGACCCCTGCCTCGCGGCTGATAGCCGTAGGAGGGGCCGGATCTGCCAGCTCTGCCTCCTAGCCGGGGACGAAAATCCCCTCGTGGTCGATGATACCGGGAGGTGTCTGTCTTCCTGATTGGTTCAAGGTTGCGGCCACTTTTCGTCTCCGCCTCGACTTCTTTGAAGAGGTAGGGGAGTTGACCACCAAACATCTTCCCCTTATCCAAGGGTTTACCCTTAATGGGCTTGGGCGGCAAAAAGAGAGTGTACTCTTTGCCGTCGTTGTCCATGACCTTCTTTGATCTGGCTACTTCCTCGCCGGCTTGCGTGGTCACTGCCTTGAAGACATTTTCATATCTGCGATAGCTCAAAAAATTACTGGCAGCTGTGAGGAGGGCCATGCCCTTATCCATGCCTCTGGCCAGTGACGAGAATTTATTCTCGGTTTGCATTCGGTTGGCTATTGGGACGACCGTAGCGAGGACCCCTAACACCGCTTTATGGACTGTGAACAGTGCCGCCTCAAAATGCTTTTTCTCCTCGTTCAAGTGAATACCTGCGTCCATTTCCTTAATTACACTGTCCGGGATCCCTTTAATCACGGAAATCTGTTCGGTGATTTTATTAATCACTTCCGCCGGCTTGAAGGTGTTGAAATGCCCTTTTATCGTTTCATGCATCATGGTAGTCGTTTTTACTTTCTTGGCCTTCTGGAGCGAGCACCTCTTACGTATTTTACCACCAATTCTGGCGTAAATGCCAGCTCTTTCCGTGTCAGAGTCCGACTCAGTCGATGACGAGTCGGACGAAGAGTCCGAAGATGAATCTTTCTTCTTCTTTTTGCTCTTCTTCTTAGGTTTCTTGACCTTCTTGCCCTTAGTGGCTTTGGTGAAATCATCACCGGATGAACTAACTGGGCGCTTGCGCTTCCTTATCTTAGGGCGCGGGACCTCAATGGCCGAATCGGTCTCCTCCAAATCTGAGACATCCTGCCAGTCTGAATCGATTGGCGGGAACTGGTGGACTGTGTCCTTACTGTGGAGTTCTCTCATCTTCTGCTCCACCAGCCTATTGACCTGTTGAGTAAGGTCTCCCGGGTAAACGACGGCGTCGTCACTCTCTCTATCTGAGAGCAAGTCGGCCCCCGGCTGTGGTGACGGGGGAGCTGGCCGATCTGGTGACGTATCGTAGCCGGTAGGCACACGTCCCTCCGCAGCAGCGGGCGGCGGCTTGTTTCGCTTTGTAGCCATCGGTAGTCTGTAACCAAAAAAGGAAACTTATTAACCGGAATCGACTCAACAGAACACCGAAGTGACGCCAGGTATACCTGGGTTGAGGATCTTATTGGTAATGAGTAACGTATTTACACTGTTCTCAATACAGGCGTGATAAGCTAAGTTTATCGTAGGTTTTGGGTATCGAAACCAACCATACGTGGGGTAGGCTTCTAGAACCTCCCATCTCTCTGTCGCGTACACTTCTCCCACCCGCGGCTTCAGCGCCAGCAAGTGAGAGAAAATGCTATGAAACTCGGAGAAACGCCTTATCAAAAGGGGAATCTATAAAAGAAACCCAGGATCATCCCCAACAACACCCTCTATTAGGGTCCGAAGGAATCTCCACAGGAGATGTGACCGTGCCAACATCTCTACCCGTTCTATCCGATTCAACATTTCGAATGCTAATCTTGTCCAAACTGGACGTACGAAAGTTCTGAACTTTCCAATCTAGATGCTATATTGCATCATAAACAAGCTCAACCAAAATAATCATGATTACTTACAGTTCTTAGCTTGTTGTAGATAAATCCAACTGGAGCAACTCACGAGCGTCCTCCGGTCGTGAGTTATTTATTCTAATTGCTGGACCGGATGTGCTTCCCTCTCCCTAGCCTGAGGCTAGCCTGAGGCTGTATACCGAGGTAAAAAATATATATATATATATATATATTATTATATATATATATAGAGAGAGAGAGCCCATATATATATTATTATATATAATATATATATATATATATATTATATATATATATATACATAATATATATACACACATATATACACACACACATACACACCCCAAATAAACAAAACCAGGTGTAATGAATTGAAACTGGGTTTGCCATTTGGTCTCATTTAGTTTAAAATACAACTACACACCACACTAGTATACTTTATATACAGTATAACCCCGTTAAACCAAACTTGAAGGGACCCTAGAAATTTGTTTCGATTAACCGATCATTGGTTTAACCGAGCTTTGACTTTGACTTGGCTTTGGCAAAAACGGGGGTGCATTATGAATGTACAATGTATGTGGACACTATGATTATTGTTTTTTATGTATATATAGTTTAACCCCATTAAACCAACCTCGGTTAAATCAAATGATCGGTTAATCCAAACTTTTTTTTACCTTAAAACTACATGAAAGTTTGGCTTAACTGTACCGGAAGTGGCCTGAGGCCGACAATTTTGTTTGGATTAACCGATACTTTGGATTAACCGACTTTGGTTTTACCAACTTTTTTTATATGATAAATGGTAGTATTTTGCCGGGCCGCCGAAAAAGTTTGGATTAACCAATCGTTTGGTTTAACCGAGCTTCGTTTAACGGGGTTGTACTGTATATTTAAAAGATGCACACAGGGGCACGCGGGTGTATACATACCGCCCTCACCCCTCACTGACAGTCTTTTATACAGACACACTTTCACCATGGCAACATGACACCCAGTGGTTGAACGCAGTCCGCTTAAAGCATCACAAGTAACCATTGAACATAGACCATGCTTAAAAAGAAAACAACATACATTTAAATCTAACCTCTTTGGCGTCGTCTCGGTGGCACACATGTGTACATAAAGTAGTAAAAACATGCTAGATGGATTACATTTTCAGTTATTTGCAAAGACAAAATGGTCGCTTTATAGATTTGGGATGTGGATCTTCTTGGTTGTGTGTGTGTGTGTGTGTGTGTGTGTGTGTGTGTGTGTGTGTGTGTGTGTGTGTGTGTGAGTGTGTGAGTGTGTGAGTGTGTGTGAGTGTGTGAGTGTGTGAGTGTGTGAGTGTGTGTGAGTGTGTGTGTGTGTGTGTGTGTGTGTGTGTGTGTGTGTGTGTGTGTGTGTGTGTGTGTGTGTGTGTGTGTGTGTGTAGGGTTGGAAGCTGGGGGTGGATGTGAATACTTAGGAGATGGGTCTAATTAACCGATTAGCAATAAGATATTAGATATGGTTCAACTGTACTGTATATATGTGCTGTATAATGTATTATGCGAATATAAATAACGCATAGATCACCGTTATTAATGCCCTGTCGGAAGCCCGTTACCAGCCGATTATTCACCCCGAAATGTCCCGCAGTTGAATCCGACATTGGCGCCACCTACGGCTGCTTTCGACACTCCTCACTACTGTACAACCGACTGACTCGTCGCAATTTTTATATAAATTATTTTGACACATATAATCATGTTATATCTAGGCGTGGGGAGCGTGTTGATATCAGGGAGCCTAGGTGATGTAATGGTTAGCACACTGGCCCGGAATGCAAAGAGATGTGGGTTCGAGTCCCGCTCTAGGCACAGTATTTCCCATTTTCATCACCCCCAATACACTGGTTGCCGTGATCAGTTAATCTTCACAAAAAATACACCCCGACTCGAAGATAGCCGATAGTGGTAAGTGTGCCTCTGTAATTTGAAGTAAAAAGATCCCCCCCCCCCCTCGCATGTCGTAAATAACCTCTCTAACGGAGGACAGTCGCCTCTCGTTGACACACTAATGACGTAGCGGACTAATTACTTTAGCGCAATGATCTCGGCTGTGAGATAACGTCACGCACGTCCCCTATGTTACTGAACACAATATTGACCGTCTCTGTATCATTGCGCAACACACCGCTATGGCAGTGTGTCATGTGTGTGTGCCTGAACTTGGTTGTGCTACTTGTCGGGGTGGGGGGCATTACTGGCTGGCTATAATTAACTTACTCTATGTGTGTGTGTGTCTGTGTGTGTGTCTGTGTGTGTATGTGTGTGTGTGTCTGTCTGTGTGTCTGTCCATGTGTATGTCGGTGTGTGTGTCTGTCTGTGTATCTGTCTGTCTGTGTATCTGTCTGTCTGTGTATCTGTCTGTCTGTGTATCTGTCTGTCTGTCTGTCTGTCTGTATGGGCGCATGTGCGTGTGTGTGGGGGACAAAATATGAGTGTGAGGGATAGGTTGGTTGTTGGAGTTTTACATCCTGACAACATCTAAGGTCATATCAGGACGAGTACCGACTTGTGACAGTGCACACTCATGGTGACTTTATTGTGCTGTCCAACTGGGAAATCAGGCCGCTGGTACCATGACCTGATATCCCACTCAGCCACATTATCCTGACACTGAGCTAATCAGTCCTTGGCATATCATATTAATGCCATGTGCCAGGCTAGGAAGCGACAAGTATTAAGTTTGACAGGAGTCGAACTCCAAGACCTTCCGCACGGGAAGCCTGTGCTCTATCGATTAAAGTGTGAGCGTGCAGTGTGCATGCTTATATATGGAGGGTATATTGTCTTAAATAGCAGAAATAAACGACGTTATTGTCAATGAAGATGTGAATTCGTGGAAAAGGGAAAATACCGGTTAAAAAGAAATATATATATAATCTGTTTTATTCAATATAAAGATATATAAATATTATGTAGCCTTTGAGATGTGTAGGTAATGTGCATGCTTGTGAACGGCTAATTAACAGTGGTTACAGCATATGGGTCATACAGTCCATGTCCAGGACATGGGAACACATATTGACAGAGTCAAATCAAAGACTAATACAACTTTCATTTAGCATTTCCTTACTTGGTAAAAGCAGTATAAGAGTTGATTGCATACAATACGTTTAGAATAGATCTTATATATCACGGATCTCACTACATGGCATACCGGATTGCAGGTCCGCCATCTGGTGGCAACATACGTTGACTTATTCAGTAAGCTCATCGTCCATTGGGCAGGAACTTATGCCTAGTACACACCTCCCGTATAGGATTCGCGCACTAAAACTCGCAACTCGACCCGACCCGCTTAAAACTGAAAACGGGCCGATTCGTTTTTCGAATCGCGAATCGCAATCGTAAACGGCTGCTTTTAGCACTAAAAACTCAGTTTTATGCGCGAATCGCAATCGCTAGGTGTGCGCGGGGAGCGCACACCAAGCGATTTTTGTGGGCGAAACGGGCAGTTTTCGATCGTATACGGGAGGTGTGCGCACACAATCGGTAGGTGTGTACCGGGCATTACACATACTGCCTATAAGTTTCCACCAGCTCTACCGATTGCCGCCATCCCTTTCCTGAAAACTGGGTAGAAAATATATATATATATATATATATATATATATATATATATATATATATATACCAGTGTATAATTACATATGTGTGGTATATATGGACAGGTGTCAGGTTGTGGGCATGTGCAATACATACACAAATAGATATATAATGGATAATACATACATACATACATGCATACATACATACATACATATGTACATACATATGTACATACATACATACATACATACATACATACATACATACATACATACTACATACTACATACATACATACATACATACATAATACATACATACATACATACATACATACATACATACATACATACATACATACATACATACATACATACATACATACATACATACATACATACATACATACATACATACATACATACATACATACATGTATACCATCGAACCTACTGATAAGTATATGTACTGACTGGCAGCTGTCACAACAAGAGGAGGGCGTCATTACTCTTAGCTTTCTCCAGATCTTCAAACAACGCGATCGTCTTAGTACATGTACACATAAGCAGCATCTCCGTCAGTGCTTGGAGGTAGCAACACCTGGGAATCAATCATGCCACCCCACCCCACCCCATTTTGCACCCTCCCTCTCCACCACTCAAACCCCCAGATGATGCCGCCATAAAACAATCGATAATGCACTACTTTATCTGAGAAACACAAAAGAGTACGCTCTCGAAACGGACCGGACGCGGTGGCCGAATCGGTAAAGCGCAGGCCTCCCGTGCAGGAGATCGGGAGTTATCCGGTCGAGTGAAACCAATGACTTACAAAATTGATACTTGTCGCTTCCTAGCCAGGCCCTCGATATTATTAGGATAGGCAAGGACTAGTTGGCTCAGTGTCAGGATAATGTGACTGAGTGTGATATCAGGTCATGGTGCTGGTGGCCTGGTCTCCCAGTGGAGCAGCACTATAAAGTCAACATGAGTGCGCAGTCACAAGTCAGTACCCATCCTAGTATGACCTTAGATGTTGCCAGATCGTAAAACTTCAACAACTAACCAACCGCTCTCGAAACCACCGTGGATTCATACAAGAGTGTCGATATAAATACAGCCATGGCGAAAGCCCGGCACGGAGCAGGGCGGGTACCAGGCGGCCCAGGGTCTGGCCGCCGGGCCGCCGGCCGCCGGTATTACGTGATCGGCCCGGCCCGGCGACCCCTGACTGACCCTCGGTCAGGCAGATAAACACGCGCGCCAATTATCCGCCGGTTCTATTGATCTAACAAACAGCGGGCGGGAACGCGCCGCGCGCACTGGATACACATGGCCACAGATAACCCCCCCCCCTCCCTACCCCCCCCCCCCCACCTACCCACCCGCCTTAGTCACCCCCTCCCACACCACCTCCCTTGTCCGGGATATTTCAGGATCACACCCTGCAGACTTTATCTGTATGTAGTCGTCCTAGTCATATCGAGGAATTGCAATTGACATCACTAGCTGAGAAGCATCAAGCAGTATTATTTAAACTAGCATAGTCCGATGGTTTTAAGCTTCTGTTAATTGTTGTTAGAGTAATATTTTTAGGTTGGTTGTTATATTCTACCTTACTTCAGTTTCAATTAACTTTTTTATATTTTAATAGGCTTTTTTCTTCTTCTTTAAAAAAAAAGATAATTGAAATGTAAACATGCCAAATTAATTTCGGCAAGGACGTCAAAACTCACACCATAGGCTTCTTCAGTAGCATGTTTTTGTTTTGTTTTTGTGTTTTTCGATATTTGAAGTGCAAACATGACAAATTAAGTGTGGCAAGTAAGTTCAAACTCACGCCATAGGCTTCTACAGTAACCTATTCCAATCAATTGATTCAGTATTCCCTTCTATGCAGCAACACATGCTTAATAAGTGCGCCAATATCTAATATAGATATGTAGAATAAAACCTAGATGGGTGCCTTAGTATCGAAAATGTTCTGCTTTCAACGGACTATGAACATAACACTTAATAAATATCGCATGGAACTTGTCAGTATAAAGCAGTACTGATTGGTACCGAAGAACCTGAATAAGCAATGGCTGGCGGTACTCAATCTCTCCAGCAGTGGTACCGAATGGCACTGAGCTGATATCCCACCAACTCAGCAAATTAATCCAACTATACCATTGGACAATACTGAACAGCACCAGCAACCTTGCACATGCCGACAAACTAAATCCAAACTGTTAAAAGTGTTCTAAGCAAACACTGTTATTATAAACCCAGTTGACCACACGGACTCAAGCAGCCATTAGGCCAAACTCAGATGATGCCCCTAGGCCTGACTGAGCAGCCGGTAGGCCTGACTCAACAGCCAGTAGGCCTGACTCAACAGCCAGTAGGGCTAATTCAGCAACCACTAGGCTTAACTGAGCAGCCACTGGGCATAACTCGGCAGCTCCTAGATACACCTTAGCTACAACTAGGCATGACTCAGCAAACACTAGTCCTTACTCAGCAGCCACTAGTCCTTATTCAGCAGCCACAAGTCTTTACTCAGCAATCACTAGGCTGGACTCAGCAATTATTAGGCTAGACTCAGCAACCACTAAGCTAGACTCAACAACCACTAGACCAGACTCAGCAACCACTAGGCCAGACTCAGCAACCACTAGGCCGAACTCAACAACCACTAGGCCGGACTCAGCAAGCACTAGGCCGGACTCAGCAAGCACTAGGCCGGACTCAGCAACCACTAGGCCGCACCCAGCAACCACTAGGCCGCACTCAGTAGCTAATGCATAATAAGCACCACTCAGCAGCCAATAGGCCTGACATCAGCAACCACTAGGCCTAACTCAGTATCCACTGGCCACGAATTAGCATTAGCAACCCCCACCGCCCACCTCCACAGCCTACAAGTCGGCAGGATTCCCCGATCAGTTCCCAGCCTTACTATACTCGACACCTCAGGCAATAAGCATAACTATTCCTTTCCCGGGAGTGGCGCGTGAACAAGACGGGTTTCGCCGGCGGTCTGGTCTACACACCCGCCCTCATGTAACCGCCATGGCGTGCACACGACGTGCCGTCACATATCGGTTAATGCGGACACTACATGGGTGGTGTGCATTACCCCAGTTACCGCATACACGAGCGGGCAGATGATTGACGCACTGGGTGAGAGGCAGACTGACTGTGTGATTGGGGGTGATGGGTGAGGGGTGATGGGTGAGGGGTGAGGGGTAAGGGGTGAGGGGTGAGGGTTGAGGGGTGGGGATGGGGGTGAGGGCGGGATAAACACTTTTGGATTCTCTTTTTCTTTCTCTTTTTTTTTCTGTTTTTTTTTTACTGTTTAACCCCAATTTCTTATTTTTATTGCATTCAGGTTCACTGTCGGTGTATCCAATCCTGTCAATTTCCTTGTAATTTCATACCAGTCGGTGTTCGCCCCCCCCCCCTCCAACTGCTCACAGACCCCACCCCCTCCCTCCGCCGCCTCCACTCCCACACACACTTCCACACCACCACCACCACCACCACCAACACCACCACCACAGATCATGTCGGCGACAGTCCCTCCCAGCCTCCACAGTGCACAGTGATGATGGGTCCTGCACTCATCTCATTTTCCCGCGTACCCCCGGTTCAACATGGCGGGCGGCTCCAAGCGGCTCCGAGCACGACACCCCAACTCGTGGGCTGACCTTTCTCATTAACTCCAGGGGCCTCTCTCCCAAGGAAGGAACTTCACATCCGCGATATAGATGACATTTAATATAAGCCGGCAACACCATGTACTGGGCGGCTTGGGGTATGTTTGGAAAGGGTTTGGCTTCCAAAGAGGCAATCAGGCGGCACAGATGGGAGAAAATAAACAAATACATGGACAGTCAAACCTCTCTAACCGGCCACCTCGACAGATCGACCACTGCCTAATATCGATCGCTTTATTTGGGTCCCAAACAATTGCCCATACAATACCATTGTAACGATATTCTAACTCCCTAAACCGATCACCTCCCTAAATAGTAAATGGACCATTTAAAGTTGGTCCCATAGTCGGTCGATTTAGAGAGGTTATAACGTATATATATATAACTTGTATGGGTGGGTATTGCAGTACCTATCTGCTAAAATACCCCAAGGAGTTTGACGCCCCTGCCTTGCAAAGTTATAAACCACTGCCTTGTGGTTACAGGTTCTTGATAAAACCAAAGCCTAAGGGAGCAAACCCTAACAGAAAACATTAAGGGCGGTGATGAATGGAACTCCCAACATCTCCATGCCAGCCACTGCAGTGACAAATAGTTTGTGCCTGTCTTGACGTGTTCTTGCCGGTGTGAGACCTCTATTTGCTCCACGAGAGAGTGCTGCTAGTAACTTACAAAAGCCAGCAGCACTTCAACACTTTGCAAGCAGCTTTCATGAAATGCACAACCGTACAAAATACCATACCAGATCAGCCGTCGCCCGGGTTCTCATCTTCCATCGACAACGAAAAATCAGTTAGGAAGAAGAAAAAGATCATCACTCTCAAAGCAGAGCTAAATGGAGAGCGGCGGTTAAGAAATGAAAGCAGTCTTTGTTGCATTATGACCGAAAGCATGATGGGTGGGTGTGGTTAGCAGGTATGGCCTGTGTGAAGACACTGGAGAGCGGGTGGGTTTATGTAGTTGTGGATATGTGTGCCTTTTAGGTGTGGGTGGGTATGTATGTGAGCGAATAATTAATTAAGTGCCCAAATGTTTATAAATACATGTGTTAGTGTATGTGGTAGATTTTGAGTGAGTGTTTGAGACAAGGAAAGGGTGGCAGAGAGGGGGAGAAAGCGGGAGGGACAGTGTGAGTGAGAGAGGGGAGAGTGAGTGAGTGAGTGAGTGAGTGAGTGAGTGAGTGAGTGAGTGAGTGAGTGAGTGTAGAGAGTGATGGAGGGACCGTTGAATGAGTGGGAGGGCGAATAGGTGTGTGAGAGAGAGAGAGAGAGAAAGTGACAGAGAGAGAGAGATGAGCGAATGAATAAGCAAGTGTATGTTTTATGTAAATGTGGTCGGGGTAGGTATCTATATATAAGTGAGTGTGGAGTCTCATAAAATTATACCTTGTAAACATTCTTAAGTTGGTCTCATGTTGAGCGGATGTTCGCCGACATCGAGATGGGTTCATCATTGATAAAAATGACCGTAAAGAAATTAAATACATCCCAACCTACTTACTGCAGAATGACTATTTCTAGTACTTGTATCTGGAGCGTGAAACATGCCCCTCCCTGAATCTGAAACCATTTGATATCAGTTGATAGTTGCTGGATACCTGCTACATCTGGGACCAGGCGGGATGGCCGAATGATTTAGAGCGTCCGTCTCCCGTATTGGTAGACCGTGGGTTCGAACCCTGGTCGACTCAAACCAATGACTTAAAAATTGATACTTGTCACTTCCTAGCCAGGCCCTCAGCCTTATTAGGATAGGGCAAGGGCTGGTTGGCTCAGTGTCAGGATAATGTGACTAAGTGGGCTATCAGGTCATGGTGCTGGCAGCCTCGTCTCCCAGTGGGGCAGTACTATAAAGTCACCATGAGAGCGCACTGTCACAAGTCGGTACCCGTCCTGATATGACCTTATATGTTGCTAGGACGTAAAACAAGAACAAACAAACCTACATCTGGCAGGTGCGGCGAAAAAATATCGTCGACGTCAGGAATCCCTTGAAGTGTGCGCTATGCATTATTCTCTCCACACCACGCTCTCTATTTATATGTCGTACTCCCAACCCCACCCCTTCTGCACCGCTGTATTTATATGCCACCGTCTAACATTCCGTTGGTGTTTAGGTGATCGGAGTGAGATAGTGCTTCCAGGATTTGTATTTTATTTCATCAATACAAAACTGAGATACCATGGGTTTTAAGATAAACATTTTGTTAATGGAAACATGTGACATAGTACTAATAGTAGTGCATAACAGGGTTCCTCATTGTTACTGTGTCACACCTCATGTAGAACGCTATGTGAGATTATGAGTGTGAGATGTGGTGGTATAGGTGTGAGATGTGGTGGTATAGGTGTGAGATGTGGTATAGGTGTGAGATGTGGTGGTACAGGTGTGAGATGGGGTGGTATAGGTGCGAGATGTGGTGATATAGGTGTGAGATGTGTTGCCGGTTCTTCAAATTGGAATTAGATTTAGAGTGCATGTGGGAGTAGAGGTTGATAGGAACTGACAGCCTACAAGTCTATGGTCTAGATGTTGAGATGATAGCTCCAGAATTAACCAAATGTTTTAGTATGTGTACCTATAATGTTTTCCATAATGAAACATGTGTACCTTCAAAAATCTCCACACACAGCAGGTATGTTCATAATATATACATGCATATACACAAATACACACACATATGTACATATACATACATATACATGCATATACATATATACATATACATGCATATACACAAATACACACACATATGTACATATACATACACATACATACATATGTACATATACATACATACATATACATACATATATATACATATACATATACACACAAAGACATACATGCATATATACATATACTATCGTACTTTTGGAATAGATGTTTCCTAGCTTTAAAAACAATCAACAAGCTAACGAATTTGTTTAATTGCACATTAGCTGAACGTTAGACTATCCTATTTTATTACATGAACCAGCTCGTGAACCAAGTACAACTCTCCATCTTGTTCGTTGGGTTAGTCGAGGATAAATAAGCCGTGATGTGAGTAATTGCTCCAAGTTACTCTCGAAAGGACCACATTCTAACGGTTGCATGTCTGGTTAGACAAAACAAGCCACGCCTAACTACGCACACTGTGTGCATCAGCTATTCCGACAGTGTGTAATATTTATTGGATAGCGCCTAATCAATTATTTGAGCACCGAACCACTCGATACACTATGAGTTCATGTCCTCTTATGACATATGCACCGATGGTGTTGACCGGTTCATTTGACCAGCAGTGCAGTTCACTTCATCGCCTCCATAAGCATTCTATTCGTGAGATTCGAACCCACGGGTTCGAACCCTGCTCAAATAATTGACTTTAAAATGTAGACGCGTCGCTTCCCAACCTGGTGTTCTGCAGTTTTAGGATAGGGCAAGGACTGGTTGGCTCAGTGTCAGGATAATGTGACTGAGTGTGATATCAGGTTATGGTGCTGGTAGCCTGATTTCCCAGTGGGACAGCACTATAAAGTCGCATGAGTACACACTGTCACAAGTCGGTACCTGTGGTGATATGACCTTAGATGTTGCCAGGACGTAAATCTCCAACAACGAACCAACATTCTACTCGTTAGTTGCACGTTTGCTGGGATGAAAGTGGTCTCCGGCAAACAAAAAAAACGGAAATGTTTGCCTATGTTGAGGTTATCATTTAAACCGACGGCGAATTCCCGAGAAAACGCATATGGTTGTCCACACTATTCACACAGAGACGGGGTTTGACCCTATTCCATTATGAGTCAAGTCTCTTTTGATATTCATTCTACATATGTAGCTTATAAACCATGTCAACGATTTAAGTCAGAAATGTGCACAGATGCACATCTTATTACCAACTAATCATGTAAACCTCTCTTGACCAACACACTTTGATCTTATAGCGCTGTCACATTACGATGCTTCTCTCCAACGCGCGTCGATGTATGTGATTTCCGGGCGGAACGTCGGCACACGTCAGGAAGCGTTACGCGCGTGTTAGGAGCGCGTTGGTAGATGTTGACGAACAGCGACGGTCAGTGAGGATCGGCGGCGCGCGGCGTGGCGCGTCGAAAGTTTTGCGCTTGCACAAAACTTTTGACGTGTTGCAACGTGTGGGTGCGGACGTTATGGGCACATCAGGAGGACGTTGAGACACGTTAGAAGCGCGTTGGAACGTTGCTCGGACGTTGGTTAACATCGATTGACGGTGATATTTTTTTTGAACGACTGCGAGCGTTCCGTCAGCGCGTCGCTAACGTTCGATCCACGTTTGCATAACATTTAGCGGACGCCCTCTTTGCGTTTCTCCATCGTTTCTCGATGTGTTGGAAGTGTTGGCCGTATGTCGGGCGCTCGCCTAACGACCGGGTGCGTTATCTGTGCCACGCACGTCGGGAAACTTTAGTCACGCGTTACGCCAATGTCCGGCGCACTCAGAGCACGCCGAGAGGACGCTGATAGCACGCTGGCGCGACGCCGAGACACGCCGATAGACGCGGGATGGAAGTAGGTCACGTGCTCTCGTACGTCGTGTAACACATCCGCCGGTCGCTAGCCGACCGCTGGAATAACGTTAAGCGAGGACTAGGCACATGCCGCACGCGCTGGAGGTTCGTTGGCACACGTTGCGAGAACCTTTTTTTTATTTTTTGTTTCGCAACGCGTCGGCTGCGCGCTACAAACGCGCTGCGCTGACGTCAAACTTTTCCCCACAACGCCGAAAAGTCAGACGTTTCTCGACACATACAACATATTTTGCGCATTGGTGGCACATTGGCGAGAAGCGTCGTAATGTGACAGGGCCATTAGACAACAGGCTGAGAGACCAACGCCACCCACCTCTACCAACCCTTGCCCCACCACCCCCTCCCAATTAAAACTAGAGGCTGCCTGTCGGAAGGGGTGCGCTTTTATAAACGGTCATAAACATATCCTCAGAAGATTTAATGTGCACAATGCTATAAATTATAATATAACCGTGTTTAATGAGAATGTTCTTCAATTTATCTCCAGGCACGATAAAAAGAAAGAAAGAAAATAACAAAAATGTTAATCAGTTTCATGTGTTAGACAGTGTTTTGGTGATTCATATGGCATTTGTGTGATTCTCTCTCTCTTCGTGAATGGCGCCCAGATGTGCTGGTTTTGGTCAGACCGTGGCGAGAGGAGGGCTCAGTAGGGGTGGGGGTTAGGGTGAGGGTGTGGGTGGTGCCACCCTGCTAGGTGCACTGCTTGCATGAGTCCGCGCGGACGGGGGCTAATCCAGTAGTACTAACTTTCCGCCGACGGTAGCCTACTCTGAAAAATAGCAAACCCTTTTCGAAGTACCATCAACTCATTAAGCACACACGCCTAACTTGGTCCATTTCGACAACTTGAATTGTGTCTACACATTGAGAAATACACATACTGTTCCATATACAACCATACATACAACCATACATACAACCATACATACAACCATACATACAACCATACATACATACATACATACAGAGAGAGAGAGAGAGAGAGAGAGAGAGAGAGAGAGAGAGAAAATAAAGGGAAATAACCAAAATGATCGTCCAGTTGATCAACATGATGGCGGTTTTGGCTGTGAGATATTAGTAAAACTGGGCGCCTGTTGTTGCGATGCCTGCATCATGCGATCCGAACGTGCGGCGTGTTTTAATAGTACATGAGCATGCGCACGGCCCACTGCGTCACACAAGGCCGCGCGACACGCCCCACACCCTGCCCTGATTGACCCCCGTGTCAAACCCCCATGTCAAACCCTCATGTCAAACCCATTCATGTCAGACTCCCACTGTCTGCGCCCAGGCGACGATGCCGCATCTTGAAGGGATGAAAGTGGTCTCCGCTAAAATTGCGGAAATCAAGCCTAGATTATTACACCGACGGCGTATTTCCATGAAAACGCGGATCTTCTCCCATAGACTTAGTACTGTCAGGGAATCGCAGGAAAATTTTGGAAGTCCGCTTTCAGTATCCTTGTTATGACTGTATTATCGCTCACAGTCACACCTAACACTCTCTTGTTTGGGTTTTATGTTCTTGCAAAATATATTATGATATAAGGTGATATAAGAACGGGATTTCAAACTAACCAATTGTTGTCATATAATTATCCTGATTCCTAGGGATTTTGGGAACGTTAATCAGTGAATATAAAAAAAAGTCAACAGGTCAGTTAATCCTTGACTGAGTCAAAAGAAAAGAGTTAATCAAATGTAGTGTTCGCGCAGTATTCATGAAAGAGATGGCGAGAATCGGTAGAGCTGGTAGCTGGTGGGAAAGGATAGCGGCAATCGGTACGGCTGGTGGAAGCTTTTAAGCAGTATGTGCGAGTTGTACAACTTAAACTTACACTGCCAATGGATGACGGGCTTACTAAGGTCATATCAGGATGGGTACTAACTCGTGACAGTGTGCCCCACTGGGAAATCAGGCCACCAGCACTATGACCCAATATCCCACAACACTGAACTAACCAGTCCTTGCCCTATCCTATTAATGCCGAGCACCAGGCTAGGAAGCGACAAGTGTTAGTTTGTAAGTCAAAGCTCATGGGTAAAGAGGGAACAACTGACACTCATCACAACCAAGCGAAAATTAGGTGACAAAGCTAAGCATACAAAAGATCCAGAAGATAAAATGGCCTATAATACTGCCAGAAATCACTCCCTCAAAGCGGTAAAGACAGCAAAAAAGAAATACATAATAAAGCAAGACAAGGACTGGGGAAGCAACACAAATAAGTTCTGGAAAAATGTAAACCTGCTATTCCCCCCAAAAAACACTGGAGAGTGAATACATTTCCAGGGTAATGATGGGAATATGCTCACAAATAGTGATGCATCAAATAAACTAGAGACACACTTTGCCACGGTAGGGCAAAAATGATCACACAAATTCACAAGAAACTGAGAAAACAAGTCAGACAATATTCAAGACGAAATCCCCACCTGCAAAACCAACTTAAAAGAGATAACAAAATTAATCAATTACAGAGACACAAACAAACCAAGTGGAATAGATGGGATACCCATAAAAATACTGAAGGAGGCATTTCAAGCCATCCCAGATACCACGGTGGACCTGTTCAACATCTCCTTTGAAAAGGGGCACTTCATCACAGCCTGGAATATGGCAACCATCACCCCATCTACAGAAGTGGTGATAAGGGGAACATGGGGAACTATAGACCAATATCAACTTTGCAAGCACCAGGCAAGCTAATTGAAAAAGTATTCCTCAGGCACATACATGAGCACCTGGAAAAGAACAGTACACTAAACAAAAGACAAGGCGGTTTTAGGAAACTGCACTCCACATCAAAAACAATAGCAAACTTAACAAGTGACATACTGGCATCGATGAACCAAAAACGAGTATTAGGGGCAGCCTTCAATGATTTCAACAAAGCTTTTGACACAGTCGACCACAATATACTACTAAAAAAATTAAACAACATGGGCATAAAGTCCAAGTCAATAAGCTGGATAAAATGCTACCTAAACAACAGGCAACAAAAAACTAAAGTAAATGATGCTCTATCAGACCAACAGCCTGTAACATGTGGCGTACCCTAGGGATCAGTCCTGGGGCCTCTACTCTTTATACTCTACATAAACGACTTAGAAAAATGGCTAGAAACAGAACATCTCCAACTATATGCAGACGACACAGATGCACATCTTATTACCAACTAATCACAGAGGGAAACCAACTAATATTACCAACTAATATGCAGAGGGAAACACAGAGGAAGCGGTAACAACTAAGCTGAACAAACTCCTACTAAAGCTGGACGACTGTTAACCATCAATGCAAATAAATCCAAAACAGTGCTCTTCTCACATAAATCAATGCCGGAAAGAAATCTACACTGCAAGCTAGGAAACCAAATATTAGAAAATATACATCACTACAAATACCTAGACCTAGAACTGGACAGCCAGCTGAACTACAACCTATGTATAACAAAAATCATCCAAAAAATAAACCACAAACTGTATCTATTTGCAAAACTAAGAAACTATATGACCCAAGAAATGTCAATAAAAATCTTCAAAGGTATGGTGCTTCCCTACTTCGACTATGGGGATGTAATTTACATGGGGGGGCTAAAAAAGAATTACTAAAAAAACTTCAAATACTGCAAAATAGAGCACTAAAGACCTGCCTCAAAGTAGACAAACTGCACCCCACCTATGACATACACAAAAGAACTAAAGTAATGTTATTAGAAAACAGAAGAATAATCCACCTAAAAACCCTGGCGTATGGATATAGTCGAGACAATAAACATCTAATCCAACCACTAAGGAACACCAGAGCAAACAATGCACCACTACTAAGGCAGACCAGAAGCCAAATCAAAGCTCACGAAAGAAGCCCACTGGAAATGGCTGCCAAAGTATGGAACGCAGAAACGGTAAAGGAACAACAAATTCCTGACCTAAAAACATACAAATAATATCTGTGCAAAATAAAACCAGGAAAGCCTGTCTAAGCTGTTCAACAAGGGGGCATGTGATATGTCACAGCCCACCAGCTGGACAGCCCATGAGAGGTAACCCCCTGCCAGAAAACAGCCAGATAACATAAAATCCACACATAAACCGACTACCTATTACGTACAAGCCTATAATATGTAAATAGAGTAGGCTAGTCTAGAATTAAGTGTAGGAAAAAATAAAAAGAGGAAGACTCTTACCAAGAAAATTAAAAAAAACTAACGACAGTAACATAGATCACAAACCATAATCTTAAGAAACACAGACCGATAACTGCCCAGCATTGAAAACAAGCTGGATCATCTGAGCTTATATGCTATGGACAGCATAAACATCCCATCAACAACAAAAAAAGTCATCGGTTTGACTCGACCGAGAATTGAACTCCCGATCTCCTGTATGGGAGGAGAGTGGGGTGATGTGGAGCTGCTCATAGCCATACACAATCACACACAGAAACACACACACACATGGCGCCCCGCACCCCCACTCTGGCCTCCATGCATGTGCTAACCTATCATGCGAACTCAGACCCTGATAACAACCCTCCAGAGCTGCTCAGCTCCCCACACCCCCACCCCACCTCCTCACCCGCCCCGCCCCCACCCCACTCTCTCCTCACACAAACAACGAAGGTGAAATAGTTGAGTGTTTACCTGTGCACACCATCATACACCAATTAGCGAACAGTGAACTGGAGGAAAAGGCCACAGTAGGGGCTGGGGTGGGGGGTGGGGTGGCGTGTTGTACTAATGCTACGCTACAGACGTGTGTGTGCACGTGTGTGTGTGCATGTGTGTGTGTGGTATGTCTGCCAAATGTCACTGAGAATCTGTACCTAACCGTCAAAGTTCACACACTGAACGCATTGATTGCACACTCTAATTGGTCATCTATTTAACACTAGAGAATTGGGGTGGGTGTTTTTTTCATTCCATAGATCCACCTGTCCTGGAGACCAGATGGGATGGCCGAATCAGTAAGAGTGCTGGCTGGCTTCCCGCATGGGAGGTCGTGCGTTTCAACGTCAACTGACCCCGGACGGCGCCGGACGAGCCACGGATCAGGCCGGATCAGGGGGTGTCGGCACGGACTAGCCACGGATCACCCCGGATCACCACGGATGGCAGTCCGGGGCTCGTCCGGCCCCTGATCCGGGTATGTGTGACTGGGGCTTTAACGTATCAAATTGATTCTTGGCACTACCTAGCCTGGCACTCGGCATTATTAGGTTAGGACAATGACTGTTTGCTCAGCATCAAGATAATGTGATTGAGTGTGTGTGTGTGTGTGTGTGTGTGTATGTATGTGTGTGTGTGTGTGTGGCAGGGGGGAGAGAGGTGTTAGTTCATAGTGCCATCGGTAAAATCTTTCAGTAGGGCAGTACTATAATTAAAGCGAACATGAGAGCATGTCGTCAAAAGTCAGTACTTATGGAGGATCGAATCGAGAATTTCAGTTTTCAAAATATTATTCCTTCATCAGATTATGTAACTTTCACTTGTGAAACTTAGACCTCAATCACACTATGGCTTGCGACCACTTTGTGATCAAAAGCCGGCGACATCCTTGCGACCAAAGCAAACAAATGTGGGGAAAACAATGGTTGGTGATTGGTTGGTGGCTGGTCGCAAGCGCTGAAAATGGTCAGCGACCTCTTTGCACCAAAATGATCGTCCAAAGGTCGCCAACCGATCACTGACTAGTCACTGACCACTTTACAATCGCCCTTTTTTTAATAGTCGCAAAGTGGTCCCAAGAGTAGTGTGACTGGGGTATTAAGGAATAGGTTGTGTTGGTGCTGTATTTAATCCACAGGTAGTAATGACAAAGGCCTCGACACGTCACATTTTAAATGCCGATTTAGCTACCTCCAATGTAATGCTATTTACAAGAGAGCTTTGCTAAGGTCGAGCAATATGGACCAATGCCTGACTAAGGATACATTTTTGTTAGTTTGACCGAAAGTACACAATTAGGCTGTTAACTCCTATCGGCAATGCAATGTATACAGTCAAGACCCCTGGATATAGGAAGCCACATATTGTCCAGACACCGGGGGCGCGGTGGCCGAATCGGTAGAGCTGGGGCCTCGCGTGTGGAAGGTCGGGGGTTCGGTTACTGGTCGAGTCAAACCCCAATGACTTATAAAAATTGATACTTGTCGATTCCTAGCCTGGTGCTCGACATTAATAGGACAGGGCAAGGATTGGTAAGCTCAACGTCAGGACAATGTGACTGAGTGGGATATCACCTCATGGTTCTGGCAGCCTGATTTCCCAGTGGGACAGCCCTATAAAGTTGCCATGAGTGTGCACTGTCACAAGTCGGTACCCGTCCTGATATGACCTTAGATGTTGCCAAAGACGTAAAACTTCAAAAACCAACCAACCAACCATAATGCCCAGCCAGCATATTAATAAGATCAAATGGGGCTTTTGATGTGATTATGGGCCACGTCAGTTACCATGCGGTAAACTGAATGGAGGCCGTTTAGTTAGCGGAATGCAAAGGGATCTAATCCTAGCCAAAGGTTTGGAGCCATGCCCAGACACATTACATCGGTATAAATAACTATAAACGGAAGCCACACAGCATGTATGTGTGGGATCACAGGTATCACCAACTCATGTAGGTGTGCCACGGTCCAGGTGTGTTGTCGTGTGACGCTCACAGGTAAAAACAACTGCGGCTTGTAAAAAAAAAAAAAAGAGGAAAGTTTGTTTTATTTAACGACGCCTCTAGAGCACATTGATATTATCATCGGCTCTTGGACATGAAACATATGGTCATTCTGACATATTTCTTTGGAGGAAACCCGCTGACGCCACATAGGCTACTCTTTCCAATAAGTAGCAAGTGGTCTTTTATATACACTTTCCCACAGACAGGACAGCACATACCACAGCCTTTGATGAACCAGTTGTGGACCCCCGGTTGGAATGGAAAATAGCCCAAACTGCAAATGGATCCACTGAGTAGGATCAATAGGATGATCCACGCCTTCCCAGGCGGACACTCTACCGCCTGAGCTACGTCCCACTCCAACTGCGGGTTATGGTTGCTCTAGCGGTATATTACAGTTGGACAGTTGTTGGTGGGTTGTTTGAGTTTTACGTCCTCGCAACATCTAAGGTCATATCAGGACAGGTACCGACGTGTAACAATGTAAACTCATGGTTACTTTATAGTGCTGCCCCACTGGGAGACCAGGCCACAAGCACCATGACCTGATATCCCACTCAGTCAGATTATCCTGACACCGAGCCAACCAGTCTTTGCCCAATCCTAATAATGTCGAGCGCTTGGCTAGGAAGCAACAAGTATCAATGTTGTAATACATTGGTTTGACTTGACCTGGAATTGAACTCCCGACCTTCGGCACGGGAGGCATGCAGTCTACCGATTCTTCCACCGCGTCCGTGAAAGTTGCATAGTCCGACGATTTTGAGTTTCTGCCATACTTTGAGATAGATATATGAGGTTGATCATTATAACCTACTTTAATTTAGTTTGAAGTAACTTTGATTATATAATTATAAATGGCTAACTTTGGAAAGATTTGAAGTGAAAACATGCAACATTAAATTTGGGGTACACGTCGAAATGCCGGACACTGTAGGCTTCAGCGAAACAGTGTTCTATTAAAGTGACTTAATATTCCCTTCTATGCAGCAACAAATGTTCAATGAGTGAGCCAATATCTAAGTTGGATATATATATATATATATATATATATATATATTATATATATATTATATTATATATATATTACACACATTATCAAGTATAAGTAAATGGTGTGGTTTAGAAAATTTGATACTGTCATCGCACTATGCGGCTAAATTTAACCGAACTCGGCATGGGTGGAGGGTGGAGTGGGAAGGGTGATGGGGGAAGGATGGAGATGGAAGGGTGGAGGGGAAACATAGCTTTGACTGGTGACTATCATTCTGAGTACTCTCCGGTCAGGGACCCTATACATTAACAAGGACGAGTACATCAAACTCAGCTATCTACCCCACCCCCTACACCCCCACCCGCACACTCTATCTGTACATACTGGTGTTATCCTCTCTGCGGTGTTCTCTAAATCTCCCCTCACATCCACCACACCCACCTCCTGCAGGGAGAGTGTGACCTAGCTGGGAACTTAGAGCGGGCCTCCACCAGTTACCACCAACCACCAACCACCACCAGACAGGCTATACTTAGCCCAGCCACTAAAGCGCCCCAATTACCCGGCACCCGGTCCATGCACACACAACTAGGGGCACCGTTTTAGCAATGTCAGTGCTTCCACCACCTCGCCGCGAATATGGCCTATACTGCCGATACGGCGTAAGGCAACCTCCAATCAATCAACCTCGCCATTTACAGGTTTACAGTTATTTAACAACTAGCTTCTCTTTTGCATGGTGTTTGTGTGGTGTGTTTTGTTAATGTAGTCTACAAGGCTCATTATTATATTAACAACCTTTTTCTTTGATAGATTGGATGGATTGCATAGATTGTGTTTCAACTTGTAATTATAGTATTTTAGATTCTAAATAAATAAATAGATAACTAAATACCTATATATTAAATAACTAGATGGTATCGATAACATGTTCTCTATAATGATATCCTTGCAATGCTTTCCTGTTCCAATAAATCCAATTTTGGCCTTTCTTTCTTGATGACCGGACGCAGTGCTCGAGTTGGCATCCCATGTGGAAGGTCAGCTGTTCAAATCATGATAGAGTCAAACCAATGACTTTCAAAATTGACACTTGTCGCTACCTAGCCTGGGACCAGACGGGATGGCCGAATGAGTTAGAGCGTCCATCTCCCGTGCTGGTAGATCGTGGGGTCATGGGTTCAAACCCTGGTCGAGTCAAACCAATGACTTAAAAATGTATACTTGTCGCTTACTTGCCAGGCACTTGGCATTATTAGGACAGGTCAAGGACTGGTGTGCTCAGTGTCAGGATAAAATGATGTGGTGGGATACCAGGTCATGGTGCCGATGGCCTGGTTTCCCAGTGCGACAGCACTATAAAGTCACCACTCATGGCTATTCTGGCGGCCCGTGTCGATAGTAGGAGGAGGCAGCAGCGGAGAATGTGGGTCAGACCCTGGCGGCCACAGTTTGGGTTGTATGACCAACTTCTGGTTGACCTCCGCAGCGAGGACCCAGCGTCGTTCGTCAACTTTATGCAGATGTTTGACGAGATTGTGGCGAGAGTAGGACCCAGGATCGCCAAAAAGTACACAACATACAGGGTGCCGCTCGAGCCTGGGCTGAAGATCCCCCTTACTCTGCGGCACCTGGCATCTGAGAACAAATACTTGTCGATGAAGTTTGGGTGGAGGGTCTCCCACAACACAGTCTCTCATCGTGCGCGAAGTGTGTCAGGCCCTCATCGATGAGTACTTGGATGAGGTCATGACGTGCCCCACGACTCCACAAGGATGGCGTGCCATCGCCGACTAATTCCTGGAGAAGTGGAACTTCCCCCATACCTGTGCCGCTCTGGATGGGAAGCACATTGCCTGCCGGTGCCCTCCAAAGAGTGGGTCACTCTATTACAATTACAAAGAGTTTTACTCCGTGGTCCTGTTGGCGCTTGTAGATGCGCACTACCAGTTCATCTGGGCAGATCTTAGGAGTATGGGCTCCACATCTGACGCCCAGATCTACAACGACTCGGAGCTGAAGGCGAGCACTGAAGGTGGCACCATTGGTTTTCTGGACCCCGAAGCGATCGCGAACGGCCAGAAGGATGTGCCGTATTTCCTCATTGGTGACGATGCCTTCGCCCTGAGGCTGACAATGATGAAGCCGTACAACAGGAGGGAGTTGAAAAATGAGGAGTGACTCTTCAACTACCAGCTCACCACATGCATGGTTGTGCACAACCGGATGAGGATGCGCTCCTCAGGAGAGAGCTGGATCGTCCAGAGACTGTGAACCACAACTTTGTCCCCGGAGCGTGAAGAGAGGGCCAAAACCTGACAGACATAGACATTCTTCCTAGCCCCAACACCGCCTCCAAGACAGGAAAGGGGCAGGGGAATCTACTGAAGGACTGGGTCATCTCGCCCGCCGGATCACTTGACTGCCAAGACCGCATGATCTCATGTAAAAAAAATTGTATTTGTCTCTATGCTCTGTGATATGTCTACTGATATGATATATTTATGTATACTTATATGTCCGGTATATGGTGAGATGTCTACTGTGTTAGTGTTACGAGATGTCTACGTGTCTACTGCTAGAAATAAATTATATCAATTTTTTATATCAAAACACAATTACATGTCTGTTATATTTTTTATATACATACAGGTATATTAGGTGTTGATTTTAATATTTTATAACATAATTGAACTGAGACAGGTATATTAGGTTTTGATTTTAATTTGTTATAACATATTTAAACTCAGACACAAATCTAGTTTAAAATACTTATATATTTACTGGGCTAAATTTATTTCATTTCTCTTTTTAGAATAATTAAACTCTGACACCATAATCTAGTTTAAAATACTCATTTATGTGCATACTCATAACACAGCACAGAGAGGGAGAGAGGAAGAGAGATGGGAAAAGAGTGAGGAAGAGAGGGGAAGAGAGAGGGAGAGAGAGGGGGTAGAGAGAGGGGGAGAAAGGTGAAGAAAGAGGGAAATAGAAGAGGGGAAGAGAGGGGAAGAGAGAGAAGAGAGGGGAAGAGAGGGAAGTACTTGTGTCATTAATATTAATTTGTTTTTATTTTCATGGGTTAAATTCTTATCCTTTGTAGTCTAATTTATAACACAGCTCTATGACATCATTTAACTCGGACACCAAAAATCTAGTTTAACAAATATCTTTATTACATAGCAAGAACATCTTTATACATATATACGGAACAACAGAAGAACATAATAAGCAACAGAAGAAAATAATAAGCTCATATTTATACATATTTACACATGACAGTCACATTCACTTCTCATCGTTGGAGCACGATGGTGACATCGAAGCTGAAGAAGGAAACCGGTCTAGATTAGACACACCTTACACACAAGAGATCCCCAACAGCCCCGACAAGTTCAATAGTCCATCCGATGTTTGGGTAGGTGACCCTGTCGCTGAAGTTCCAGTTGCCGCGGCTGTGGGAGTTGAAACTGCCACTAGCAACTGGAGTTGAGGCCCAGGGCACACTCACAGTACCGACAGCAGGTTGACTATGAGAAGGTGGAGGAGGAGGCATGGTGTGCACAGCCATATCCTGTGGCAGAAGTTGAGGCTGACTATGAGGCTGAGGTGCAGGCGTCACAGAGGAACGAGGCACTAGCGGAGGTAGAGGCGGCTCTGGGTGATGGCACATCGAGAGAGGTTGAACAGGCTGAGGTTGAGGCTGTAGCTGCTGCACCACAGACTGCAGCGGCTGCAGCATATACTGCTGGACATAGTCCTGGGTTTGTGACGCCCATGGGGATGCCAGTGGTGGCTGGTGGGTCCACTGCTGGGCCTGGGGCTGATACAGCTCACTTTGGGAAGACAACGCAGGAACTGCACAAACCGCAGGAGCCACAGGAACCAGGGGTGCCTCAAGTTCACAATCGTCCTCCAATCCCTGTGACTGAATGCGGTTGATCGCTGCCCGCGCATTCCTGAATCGTGGCCAGGGCATTGTCATCAGAGAGTCCAGCACAAAGTTGGAGAATGCTGTGCGCTCAGTAAAGTCGGTGCTGGAGGCGGCTGCAGGCCCTTCAGCAGATCTCTGGACTCGTCAAACCGCTTCTGGATGGCTGCCAGCAGATTAACATCTTCTGGAGCTGTGCGCTTTACGTTTCCCCAGACTCGGATCGCAGCGGGAGGTGTTGCCGGAACCTCATCCTCCAACCCAATTTGCAGATCAGCGCAGGCATTCTCGACAGCGTCGAGATGCCCCTGCGCAGCGTCTATGGCAGCCATCACCTGCAAGACAAAATTATAAAATAACATAAGTAAAATGAATGCAAATCGATGTTTCCACAAATGAGGTCAACAACAACAAATATCAACAATAAAGAACAACAACAAATATATCAAGTAAAATGAACAAATTGATTTCTCCAGATTAATAATGTAAATAAAATATATTGCTCTGTCGACTTGTCAAGAATAATATCGGTTTTACTAGAATGCTAATGCCCAGAATGATAAAAGATATTGTACTTACAGTTCTGCAGGGTTCAGGCCAGTGCCTGATGACTGACCGTAGGAAACCAAACTTCTGCATGATCCAGAGCTCCCTCTCAGTCTGTTTGGGGAGTGTGTCGCCTCTCTTCTTTTTGTGAAGCCTCGTGTTTGTGTTCCTCAGCGACTTGAACCACCCCTGCAGATGCATATAAGACCTCTCCACCCGCTTTGCCTGGTCCTCCCACATCTTCCCCTGCTTGTCAGACCGCATGTAGCCTGTCATCTTGACGTTCCAGATGACTGGGTTCTCCTGGAGGAAAGCCAACATCATATCCTCCTCGGATATTGACAAAGAACAGTCATTTTTTTTCACCCTCTTCTTCTTGCCCAAGGTGCTAGTGGAGGCTGAGGCGGTGGAGGCGGGGGCGGTGGAGGCAGGGGCGGTGGAGGTGGAGGTGGGGGCAGCGGATGAAGCACGCAAGCTCCCACGGAAAGCAGGAGCTGGAGAGCTGGAGTGGGGCCCCGTCTGGCTCTGCGTCTGCCTCTGGGTCTCCAACTCAAACTCCATCTATTCAGGCTGGCTAGATGGAGAGTGGCTAGATGGAGAGTGGTGTGATGGAGAGTGGTGTGGTGAGGAGGCACCGGAGATGATGGTGATGCAGCCAGAATCTGCTTCTCCCTGCCTCTCCCACGCCCGAGACCTGTAGTGAGAGCTGCCTTGCAGACAGCTGAAGCTATGATGTTCTTCTCGGCAGGCATGGTGACTCTGTGAGGATAGAGCCAAAACTCCTGGGTATTTATACCCATCGGCGACCGATCACGTGACCAGGGTGTGGCCTAAATGTGCTCGTGTAGATCATGAATATGCTTTGCATACGTTACGCATACGCTTTGCAAATGTTAGGCACATGCTACGCACACATTGACACGCTAGGCGTACATTGACCATACGTCGCTGTTTGTTACTCATATGCTGAAACTGTCGACTCCAACCGTCACTACACGTTATAGTATGCCGTGTTTATGTCGCTATACGCTATGTATACGTCGGTATATGCCAGCCATACATCTGTATATCCGTTTCATATGTTGCGCAGCCCTCCCGCAGCGTGAAAAGTTTGGCGAATGCCAACCTATTTAAATTTGATTTTTATTATCCCAACAAGTTGAGGGTACAGAGGGGTACCTTCAGAAAATTTAAAGGTACAGAATTTTACCCTCTGGCAAGATCTCTTATATACACAAACAGCTATCAAGCCATTAGAACGGATCTTTCCTTTGCAGTATTATCCGACATCAACAACTTGGTAGATGCCAATAAAATCTGAATGATCAACAAAAGGCACCTTGGTGTTATCCATAGGTGGGTAAGCCTTATCAGATGATGTAATTAAGAAACCTAGACCAGCATCTACATGGTGCCGACAACACGGCATCCCGACGGGGCAGCACTATGAAGTATACAGGCTCCCATTAGTGCATACCGTCACAAGTTGGTATCCATCCTGATATGATCTCGGGTGTTGTCAGTACGTAAAACCCACACCACTGACCCACTCACTCACTAGGTCAAGACTGGGTGACGAGAGTTGACACCTGATGCACGTGTGACCAAGTTGGGTGGTTCCCAACAGGTTAAGCGCATTGCGGTTGGCTGGGGGCTGCTGGCTCTGTCTGGCTCCTGGTTTGTCCGCCACAGTGCCAGCTCAGACAGTGAAGTTGGCTCGAGACCTACACAAGCTAAACTCACAACAATTGCAACTTTGGCCAGAGGATAGAGGCCCTGATCATTAGAAGTTTTTAAAAAAAGTGGCACCGTCTATGGACCCAGTCAGTCACTGGTGGTGGCGGCGACCACTTCCAACTGATCTCCGTGTGTCGGGACAGGGTGCCAGGATAGTGTGGCTTTTACCGCTAGCCGCCAGACACTTGGACTACAACCACTTATCTTTTTTGGTGGCGGTGGTGGTGGTGGTATTTTTGTTATTATTGAAATTGCCTACACATTCGACGGCTTTAATACTTGCGTGTCTCTGCTCACGCCTAAGCATATAAACCCCACTCCAGTACCCCCATAATTGAACTGTACAGGGGGTGCACTCGCAGACAATAAAACCCGCGCACGTCGTGCACGACGGGTGGTGGTTGGGTGGGGGTGGTAGTGGGTGAGGCAGGTTGGTGATCATATTCATAGGAAAGGCATATATATATATATGTATTATACACCCCCAACTGTCGCTAAACAAACAAACAATGTATGTATTTTGGTGTGTATGTCAGTATGTATGTATGTCAGTATGTATACATGTCAGTATGTATACATGTCAGTATGTATGTCAGTATGTATGTCAGTATGTATGCCAGTATGTATGTATGTCAGTATGTCAGTATGTATGCATGTATATATGTATGTATGTATGTATGTATGTATGTATGTATGTATGTATGTATGTGTGTATGTATGTATGTATGCATCATGCATGTACATATGTAGGTATATACATGTCATGTATATATGTATATATCTAGATACCAGACGCGGTGGCCGAATCGGTAGAGCGCAGACTTCCGGTGCGGAAGGTCAAGAGTTCGATTCTTGGTCGAGTCAAACCAATGACTTATAAAATTGACTTCCTAGCCTGGTGCTTGGCTCTGCATTATTGGGATATGGCAAGGACTGGTTATCTCAGTGTCAGGATAATGTGACTGAGTGGGATATCAGGTTATGGTCTCCCAGTGGGGCAGCACTATAAAGTCGCCATGAGCGCACACTATCACAAGTCGGTACCCGTCCTGATATGACCATAGATGTTGCCGGGAAGTAAACCTCCAACAACAAACCATATAGATGGCGATGTGTGCGCGTGCGCAGCAAAATGCAAAATCAATATGAGACTCTCACTTAAGCTGGCATGCCTCTGTGTGCTGGACAATGGGAGTAGGAGGGTGCCGGCAGATAGCTATAACCTGAACACTGGCTCATAGTCATAGCATAGCCATATTGCATAAGTGCAGCTTGAAGAATATTGCAGTCAACAGATGATATTTATGGTTCTTAGAGCACGTTTGCTTAGTGGAGGTATGTCTATAGGGGGGTGGGGTGTTGTGAACAAAATAATGGGGTAATTTATTGGTACTAGGAGGAGAGATAGTCACACTGTATCACTATCACTCAGTGAGCCGGCAACACACTTACATCACTGCCAGCCTTACTGCCCTACCTGGCAACACCACAGCTGGCACAGAGCTTCCAAGTCACTCACAAACCTACCAACCCTCTCACCCTCCGCATTAATTCACGCTAGATTTCCACCAAGCGTGTGTACACACTGCAAGCGTAGTTACCGTTAATGTTACACGGACGCCACTCACAATTACTACTAATCTACGCGAGTAATTAGCATTATGAAGCAGGTGCCTGTCATGTGCATGGAGGGATATGCATATATATACTACACTGTGTACATAGACACACACATATACATTATATATACACATATAGATACATTATATATATATATATATAATACACACACATATAATGTACACACACTCTAGTGTATTGAGATGTCTTTTGAAATGTGTTTGTATGTGTATATATGGGAATGTATATAATATATATAAATGGTTTCCCAGGGTTAATTTGGGAATTAAAACAAGCATCTACCCTTCATGGGGTGGCTTCAATCAGAATTGAAAACAGCAAGAACAAATCTCATGTGTATATATTTATATATATTTATATATATATTTTAATATATATATATATATATATTTTTGTTTAATATTTTTTAATATATATTTTATATATTTATATGTGCTGCATAAGCAATTATACGAGTATCCTTATCAGGAAATCGATTATCTATGTACTGTGTCCTCAGTTCATATCAACTGACACTACACCAACTAATGACACTCATCTACTCATCGACTGGTCAGGCCTGCCTCACCCAGTGCTGCCACCTGGCTTCTTCCTCCTCGCCTGGCTCTGCCTCATGCCTGTACCACTTGCTCAAAAGATTTTTATAGCGCCCTATATTATACATTTATATATATATATATTTATATATATAATACACATATTGAGAACATATATGTTCATTCGATGATGATCATTATCTAAAGCCCCAGTCACACTACAGCTTACGACCACTTTGCGACCACCGTAGACCAAAAAACCCACACTCACCAGTGACGTCCTTGCGACCAAAACAATGGTTGGCGACGTCTGGGCATCACTGGTGACTGTGAGTTCTTTGGTCTAAAGTGGTCACAAGCTGTCGTGTGACTGGAGTGTTAGCAACCCTCAACGCTGCTATTTAATATATTGGACATACTCTATCCCGCACTCGCCATTTCTGCCACGTCAGCTATTTCCCACCCGGCATTCAGCTACCAACTAAAATGGCAGGACATTTGATATCCTTGTAAAATAAACCTGGTTTAAATCCATAAATAATACAGATTAAGAAATTGTTAGCATTGCAGCAATGTAAACTGCAGATAAAAAGCCAGCGTTGTAGAGCTGGAAAGTTTAATTAGTAAATTAGCTTGTTGTTGTCAAGTCTTTGAAATGCTAGCTCTGTGAACTTAATGATAGCCTGAAGTGCGTAGTAATATGTACCTGACATGTGCCACATAGGCCAACTAGAGTGTGACTGTCATCATCAGCCTGTACGTACAAATTACACGGTCCTGTACTTTCCATTACATCCGTAGTCATGGCCTTATTAACTAAGATGACCATCAGCATTCCCAGGGTTAATTAGGGAATTCAAACAAGCCCACCCCCTCCCTCCCTCCCTCAAGGGGTGGTTTCAATCAGAATTGAAAACAGCAAGAACAAACCAAACTTGAATTTCTCTGGTTGTATATTGTTGCCACCCTGATATGACCTAAATGTTGCCAGGACGTAACGCTCCAGCAAACAAACTGTATATTAAAGCTGCATAGTCCAATGAAGTATTATATTTTATAACCAAAACAATTATCTAGAATTGATTCTACATATATAACTTAGGTACTGATGCACTTATTAATAGTTATCATTTGTTACCACATAGAAGGGCATACTGAGGCAATTTAATAGAACCTGTTCCTGCTAAAGTCTATGTGTGTCCTGGTTTGGGCAACTAATTATACATGTTTGCACTTTGGATATCTCAAAATATAGCCATTTAGAATAAAAAGTTACTTCAAACAAAAGTAAGGTAGATTATAACAATCAATTCAATATATTAATCACACGCAAAATCGCAGAAACTGAAAACCATCGGACTATGCTACTTTAATGACACCCTAAATTACCTACAACTCAAAGTGACTTTTAACTGCTGGGGAAGTAGGTTGTCGTCAAGTAGGCCATATTGTAACATAACCTGAGGCGCTTCTTTCGGAATTTAATTGCCATTTAGGATAATATCTACACATTTGATGCTACTGCCTCCACAAGGAGGTGGAGTAGGCTAAGGGAGTACCCCCACCACAACCACCCACGCAACCCCCATTCCTGACATGCATGTATAAAACTTAATGCGTAGCACCTCTCATGACCGGCGGACATCAATCGAGTATGCGTCTCTAATTGAGTCAAGCCGAAAAATACAAAACACCGCATGTTAGAGATTTTGTCCTTGCAGACCTATCTTTTAACACAAAATAGTCCCTATCTTAAAATAATAGTAAACACATTAAGCCAGACTCGAATGAGTTGAGCGCCCGCCTCCTGTTTTGGTAGGTCACGGTATTCATTCAAACCCCTGGTACGAACCATGGTCGAGTCAAGCCGAATGACTAAAATAATTGTATACATGTCACTACCTGGCCTGGCGCTCGCCATTACTAGCAGCGGAATGAGGGAGACCAATTGTCCATGATCGAAAATTCACCTGCTTAATCAAATAACGTATATAATAAATAGATACATTTAAAGAAAATTAATCTAAAAGTCTGGCAGTCAGATTACGTCCACAGGTCGCGGTCACTGACCAGAACCTTTTATTTGAACTTTCTAGTCCCCCCTCCCCCGTGTTTTTTTTTGTCTAAACTGAGTTGTAGAAACCGCTTCGTAGCTATGACGTCATGCCTGAAGGATTGGTTTGAAAGTTGCCTAGTTGTGTTATTAAAATCGCTTGCTGTTCCCCTGTCATAAATACCACCGTAAACGTTGCCCCATGGGTCGTAATTCCATGCTGAGATTATCCCGTGAGATCATACATACTTCAAGAGAGTTTACAAGTTGATAATAATGTAGTTCTCAGAAGTTGAGTACCAATACTGTGACATCAGTACCACAAAATCAAAATGCTGTCAAAGTGCTATATATACAAGTTTCCTCAATGTGTATGTCCCCTTTGCATCTGAATAGATTGAAAATAATCATATTCTGACATTTCTAAGTAGGTCAAATGATGCTCACACCCACTAAATAGTAGTATAGCATGGAAACCAATCTGACTCCAAAATCAAATATTTTCCACACAAAGCTTGACATTTTTAGGACATTTCACATGCCACTTGCTTTATAGACAGTAGTAATAATAATTTGAAACCTCATTGCTGTGGTTTTGTCTTATTTGTGATGATTAAAGGGAAAAGCAGAAAAATATTTGCAAGGTGACAGTCCAAGTGGAATCAACAATTTTACACAAATGTTTGGCTGAAATTTCAATGTTATGGGGCAATTTCAGGATTTATCTTTGAGTATACCATAACTGGGTCCATGCATAGAGTGTCAAATGGTGAAAATAGTTCCTGTACAGTATCGGTACTCAGTGTTTGATACAGCGTTTTATAGTACTTGCAAGTGGAAACGAAATGTTACGATGTTAATGACTCCAGAAAAGGTTAACTATTTCATCATTTTTATAATTTCCTTTAGAAATAAATGTCTTCAACTTAATGAAGACATTGTATATGACCATTTGAAGTGAAATGTGCTGTTGTTCAGAGGTTTTCATTAAGTTTCTGACACTTTATTTTCAATGCTGTTGACAATGTCACAAATGTAATTTTCTATTTAACTAGCTACATCCATCCCAATAAGATACATAACACACAATATTAACATTTACTTTTGATCTAAAATATCTCCCACATAATTGGGTTAAATGATGAAATCAAAATATTTACACTCCAATAATGGATTTCTTTGAAATATGCATTTCAAGTAGACTACCTCAAGCGGTGCACAGTTTCTGAGAAGGACCCAATACTGATGAACATCGTAATATCCCCCATGTCAAACCACCAGGGGCCGTATGCACGAATCGGGGTTAGGGCCGTAACCGCGGCTAGGCTAGCTCCACAGGCTAAATGTCAGTAATTGCATACCGATTTCTCACATTTAGCCGTGTGGAGCTAGCCTAGCCGCGGTTACGGCCCTAACCCCGATTCGTGCATACGGCCCCTGATTATGTTGAATCCCATCGCCCTAGTGATTTTCTAGGTCACAGAAAAAAACCCTGTCATTCTTCATACAAATAACCCTCCCTAATGGGCGAGATGGCCCAATCGGTAACATCGCTGGCTGGCCGGGTTCCAGTGTGGGAGCTCATGGGTTCAAACCATGGCTGAGTCAAACCAATGACAATGACATACAAAGTTGATATTTGGCACTATTTAGTCTGGCGCTCAGCATTAATAGGATAGCGCAAGGACTGATTTGCTCAATATCAGACTGACTGAGTGGGATAATGGGTCATGATGGCAGTGGCCTGGTCTCTCAGTGGAGCAGCACTATTAAGTCGCCATGAATGTGCCCTGTTAGATGTCGGTACCCGTCCTGATATGACTTTAGATGTTACTAGGATGTAAAACCACAAGACACAACCCCCAATTTCTCATCACTTCATCAAACTTAGCTGCCATGAGTGCACACTGTCACAAGTTGGTACTTGTCCTGATATGACCTCAGATGTTGCAAGGACATAAAACTCCACCAACCAACCACTCTACCACGAGGGGTTAGCAAACCTGTATGGTACACGCAAGTGACTCAGCCACATCTATGCTGGTAAAGCGCCGAGTGCACAACGAATGGCCTCGCCATACCAAAATTATGACTTCTGTAGATGTCTATCACAATACAACTGTTTGAAGCCACTGTGACGAGGCGAAGTTCACATGCACCCACTCCCCTGTCTCTGCTCCTGTATAATACATTACCCCTGGAGGCAATCTATAGGTAGCCATCTCGCATTACCGCGTCGGCTCCCAGGCCCACCCTAGGGGGAAGCTGCCGGCCTGACAACAAAGCTAGCACTTACTGCTCTTCTGCTGTGAACTACAACTCAGCCTGACAGGACACCGTGATGCAGAATTGGTGTGGTGTTCATTTCGACAGCACACCGAACACAATTTTCATTCATCCTTAGTGCTGGTTACCTAATTTTAGCATGTATTCTTTATATGAATATTGGCTATATATGTTAATAAAATGTTAAAATTCTAGATATATTATCTGTATTGCACTTAGAACTACAAAGAATAGCCATGGAATATGCAGCGTAATGGGTCTTACCTTTTGGATTGGAGCTCATATACGATATAGAGTATTATGTGACGTCATATAGGGGAAGAATATATGGAATTATATAGGTTATAAGGCATAGTCAAAGAGTTCAAATTGACTAAATTCAAAGTAACTTTTATGATTCTTTCTTTCACCAGTGAACTACATAGCTTAATTATGTTGTTTAAAGTTGCTTAGTCGATGGTTTTGAGTTTCTGTCAGTTTTCTAAGATAAATATATTAAACAGATTGTTATAATCTACCTTACTTCAGCTTCAAATCCTGTTTATTTTAAACAGGTACGTTTTGCAGGGATGAAAGTGCTCTTTGGGGAGTAAAAGCGGTAATGCTGATATTCTCCCATAGGTTTAGCACTGTCAGGGAATCGCGAAAAATTTCCGGAAGTCAGGTTTCATATATATGTGCTGGGGCGTCTGCACCACATATTAGTATAGATCTCTGCTGATGGTGCTGCGGGATTGAAAAATCCCGGAAATCCGCGGAATCGCGGAGATCTTTTATCCCTGGTTTTGAGCTATTTGAACTGCAAACATGTAAAGTTAGTTTTGGCAAACATGCCATAAGCTTTAGTATTAACGGGTTACATTAAATTGCCTCAATATTCCCTTATATGTAGCAACAAATGCTTAATAAGTGCATCAAAATCTAAGTTAGAGGTGTAAAAATAGAACACATCTTAGATAATTGTTTTGGTTTTGAAAATTGATGCTTAATCAGACTATCCAGCTTTAATATAGAGGACAAAATATACATCCAAGCATAATTAAATAAAGACACTGCAGGCAATGGCATTACAAAAAAATTGTTTAAATAAACAAAAGGTTCGGTGTAATACAAGTACACTTCTAGAGTTGTACGTCTGGCTACTCTCACCACTCTCCTATGACATGTTTGGTTATATTAACAGGAAATTTAAAGCTGAAGAATAGTCCGATGAAAGCATTAAATTATCGAACCAAACACAATCACCTAGATTTGATCATATGTATCAAACCTAGCCAGGTATGTACTTATTAAATATTTATTGGTGCTAATTCTATTAATACTAACTCAATTTAATAGAACCTGCAACTGCCAAAGCCTACGGTGTCAGTAGTTCAGTGTGCACTGCAATACTAATTTTACATTTTTTCAATTCAAATATTTCCAAAGTTATCCCTTTCAAATAAAAATTACTTCAAACTAGACCAGACCCGATGGCTGAATGAGTTGAATGCCCACGGTCTGCTAGGCAGGTTCAAATCTGTCTAAGTCAAATCAATGACTTTAAAAATGTTTCTAAAAAATATGGCAGACAATTCAAATCATTGGACCATGTAACTATGAATAAAAATCAGATTGAGAACTCTTTTATTTTTTGCTGTACAGAACTAACTATCCCAGTCCATACCCAATACAGTATAACCCCGTTAAACCAAACTTGAAGGAACCCTAAAAATGTGTTTGGATTAAGTGATCATTGGTTTAACCGAGCTTTGACTTTGACTTGGCTTGTGCAAAAACGGGGGTGCATTATGAATGTACAATCTATGTGGACATTATGATTATTGTTTTATATGTATACAGTTTAACCCCATTAAACCAACTTCGGTTAAATCAAACGATGGGTTAATCCAAACTTTTTCTGGCAACCTGTCAAAATAGTACCATTTATCATATAAAAAAGTCTCAGATGAGCACATGAAAGTTTGGTTTAACTGTACCGGAAGCGGCCTGGGGGCGACAATTTAGTTTTGGATTAACCGATACTTTGGATTAACCAACTTTGGTTTAACCAACTTTTTTTATATGATAAATGGTACTATTTTGCCGGCCGCCGAAAAAGTTTGGATTAACCGATCGTTTGGTTTAACCGAGCTTGGTTTAACGGAGTTGTACTGTGTTTTGCCCTGACATGTACACCTTGCTTGTTATCCGACCACCCAGTTCGACCTAACACTTGTTCTTATTAAGCCTCACTCTACGATCTGCCAGAATCTAAATTTAGATAGTGTTGTTAGCAGTGTGTTGGTAATTCCGCAATCGTCATTCACTCCATCTTCTAAAGCTAAGATTCTTTATACGCAGTATCCGGCATTTGAATGGGTTGATTCCACCCACGCGGCATGCGGCATGCAGCGATTTGGTTTGATCTTTAATCCTAGCAACATCTAAGGTCATATCAGGATGGGTATCCACACATACATACATCCACATGCCACACGTACATCCACATACATGTACATACAAACAACATACATAAGGAAGAGATGGGAAGAGTAGGACGGTCCAAAAATGTGCTCCAACCAATACACAAAAAAAGTGAATCCTGCGGAATCTAGTCAACCAACAAGACTCAAACTTGACAATGAATCATTTTAATATATGTTTGAGGCCTTACGTGAATTTGTCCTTCTTATTTCTGGAGAGATTAGACTACTCACTGGATGATAAACATAAGCTATAGAATGGTGTATGGGGGGGGGGGGGATATTGACCAGTGTGTCATTAGACTTGCTTGTAAGCTAAACTCTCGATTAAACATTATACAGTACCCAAATTTAATAAATTACTACTTCCTATTTTATTTCACAAATGATAATGTAAATACTCGACCCAGTTGGCGCATAGCAAGGGTGATAACTGCTTCCAGTTGAAAGTGCCACTTCTTATACATGTGGATATTCTATGCTAATAATGCGCTAGTGTCAGTATAATTTTACGTATTATATAACATGCGATAACATGTGATAGTATTTTAATCATCTATTTATAGCACGAACAAATCCAAGCCTGCACCTAAGGCCATAGCATAGGCATAGGCTTGTGTTGTGTTACGCATTGACCTGCCCCTCCCACTTTTAGCGTGGCTTGTGACAGTTGACAGTGGACAAGTAACACGAGTGTCACGCCACTGTCACATCTAGCCTGTGCATGGCTGTCATGCTGGTATAGCGTGACAATATATGCGAAAGTGTCTGCACCCTAATGGACAACTCTAGTCCCTAGTCAAACAGATCCAGTCTATCGTCATCGGCCTTGACATTGGCAACTCACCCTCAACTCAAGTCACTTCCGAAAGGTCAAACGCCTGTCGGTACCGCACACAAAAACACCCAGCGGGTGTGTTGCAGTGATATTAAACACATTGCCTAACACTAACTGCAAATGCAACAATTGACACCTTCGCCACTCACCCAGGACAGTAAAGTTTCACATCGATCTATTTTGAGGCGAAAACACGCCTGATTTGTTCAGGACCCGTCTCGCACAGTACACTTGTCAGCCATATTGAACTCACAAGTTTGGGCTACGTTGTGACTTGACAGCGTCGCAGCACAGTCAGAGTTTGTGACAGTACGGGTAAATACGGTCACACACCGTGTATGCGTATTGGTAATAACCTACGTGAGAATCTAGAAAACATGATTTTATAGTAGTTGACAGTACTGTCCAGTCAGATCCGAGGAATGTAAAACGACGCATAGAAACCGAACAAGTTCAGGCAGCCATGTTGATTGCGAGTGCTACTGCCTACTCGTCAGACTCAGACGCTGTTGGTATTTATGGAGAATGTGAGCTATTCTTAAACACCTACATGATGTAGCCACATGTACTCCAAGGTAATAACAATACCATCCCATACTTGAACCCGAACCAAGTCGATAGACGATTGTAATTACTGTATGAGAGCCAGAAGTAGAGCGCCAAAACGTGGCTTCAAAACAAAACAACAAACCTACCATGGTCATGGTCTTCACGAATCACACTGTATCATCGTGTTCGCATCGCTGTCGACCCGATGTGTGGAGACTGGGGCGTCGACTACGCTCTCCGGGGGGTTTGTTGACTTTTGGTGGATCAGCAGCAAGATCTTGGCGGATCTGCCAAGTTATAATCCCCCCCTTCTCAGTTTGACGATGGCGTAGTATCTTGTGTTGCAATCCCGCTATTGTTGATACCCGTTTCCGTATTTGGCTCACGCCCATCAATCACACACTCGCGACCAATGAGATTGAAGCACTGGCTTCGCGCCCTCTGCTGCAGTAAGCGGGATTGACGTGGTGGGCGGGTCCCTCCGCCTGGCAGACGGCTCGATAAAACACCGCACAGGCTCATAGCAACCGCATTGTAAACTGACAGCGTATTTGATGCATTATTCTCACGTGGTATATGCGGTTCTCTAAAATTAGTATTCAGTGAAAATTCATTCCATGTACCGCAGTCCACGAACCAGTAGTGTTGAGCACTGATTTACCTGATCAGCTGGTCTATTGGCAACTGTCCAGCAGTGTCAGATGCCCCGCCCCCGTCCCATTCAGTCACCCATGCCCTTGTAATTTGTAGGCATACCAAGTGTCTCGAGAGAATCAATACTTTTTAGCAATAACAAGTTGACATTGCATTATCAGAGCTCGGTAAGCCCATTTATTTGTCGCACCATTGCAATGTTAAACAGCACAGGGCAATGTTCTAATAAATTATTGGAATTATTGGAACACTCCGATCCGAGTGGTCGTTTTGGGATGGTTTTGCCTCTATGGAAAAAAACATTTCCAAATAGCTTGTAGATGTGTAGATTCCCAAGTTGATTAAAAGAAACATGACACAATAAATCTAGAAACAGCTACCGTGTACTAATGGTTTAAGTAAAGTTTTCCCAGACCGGTTCTCTGATATAAGGGCAATCACACATATGGGAGTCATTCTCCTCGGAAATATAATTGGGATAATTGGGATGTTTGAAATAGGCTAGATCTTTTTTTCATTCTTTAAAAAAAAAAAAAAATGAAAAGCATATAATACGCGATGTGTATGTGGGTGCAATGCTTTAACATCTCTTGATTTCATTCCCGTTCCAAGTATGAGAATGCACAGAATACATTTAATTTCCTTTCCATAAACACGCTCAACGTGGTTTATGTTTGATTAAATATAAAATACTATATATATACTACAGACCTGACTTTACCAAATAGGACACACCTGCTCGTTTGAAATAACAATAACCACAAAGCAGAAGCGGGTGCCGTTATCTTAAACTATTTTTTGTTTAATTGTCTTTATTTTGTTTTAAATACCATTCTGTGAATAAGTAAATATATTATGTAACCAATTTTGACAGACACGTGCACTGTGCACACACACACGCATATATATATATATATATATATATATATATATATATAAATATATATATATATATATATATATATATACATATATATATATATATATACATATATGTGCAAGCTAAATTTTAAGGTAGGGCAAATTAAAATTCAACATTCTCTTCAAATAGCATGCTTTGTAGGCAGTGTTATTGTATGCAATTTCTTCTCCTCTTTGATTCATTACTACGAGTATGCTAATATGTGCCAACAAATGTATTATCCGATAAACCTATTCTATATTGGTCATTCATGGTAATTACCCGCTAATGTCCTCTAGCATAGAGCATGCACAGTGGCACATTGATAGACACTCTCCAAAGTTGACCGGTTAATGTGACAAGTGCGAAATGTGCATGTAATCATATGAGACTAGGTAACGCTGTGAGCAATAGTTGCCATATAGTTGTGTGACTGTTTAAAGAGAAATTAACGTGTGTGTGTATGTGTGTGTGGGGGGCGGGGGGGGGGGGGTGCTGCTGCAACATTTGGAACAACGTTTTTACTAATAGCCGAAAGAAAGCTGACAACTATATCTCTTGGCTGTTGTTGTTTTGCCTCGCATCCTGGCAACATCTAAGGTCATATCAGGACGGGTACCCACTTGTGACAGTGCGCACTCATGGTGACTTTATAGTGCTGCCCCACTGAGAAATCAGGCCACCAGCACCATGACCCACTCAGTCACATTATCCTTACACTGAGCTAACCAGTCCTTATCCTAATCTAATAATGCCGAGCGCCTGGCTAGGAATCGACAAGTATCAATTTTATAAGTAATTCGTTTGACTCGACTGGGAACCAATCTCCTGATCTCCCGCACGCGTGACCCCCCCCTTACCGATTCGGCCACGGCGCCCAGTAATATATTTGTGTTATACCCCTGTCACACTATGACGTAATGCGGTAGGGTAAGCCGACATAGGTGAAATTTGGCCATTACGTTGAGATAAGTCAAGATACGTTACTCGTTCGTTAAGGCTACGGCGAGATACGTCAAGTTACGTCGAGATACGGTGACACATGTCAAGGTTTTGGATATACCCAAAACCTTTGACGTAGCTCGAAGTAAGGCCGTTACATTGGGGTACGTTTGGTTACAATGGGTTACGTTGGGTTATGTTTGGCTTACGTTGCGCTCACGTTAGGCTTATGTCGAGATACATTAGACGTTCATCAGAGCTACGTCGGTCTATGTTGAGCTACGTCGACTTATGGTAAGACTGACAGAGAGCCGTGAGGAACATGCAGCCCGCGCACTGACAATGTGGTGTTAACGTATCTCAATATAGGTCTAACGTGTCTCTGACGTATGTCTAATGTTAGTCTAATGTAAGTCCAACATGTCTTGACGTATTCGACGAATGGCTGGCACGCGCGTAACGAATGTAACGCACGCCAACGTTCTTCAAACATAAGTGAACATCCTGTGAACATGGTGTCAACATTTTGCCTCGCTGTCCTTACGCTGAGCACGCTGGACTGTCGTTAGACTGAAGCTGCTCACTCGCAAGCCCGACATCGACTCACGCTACAAATTACGTCAGAGTCACACATAGCTATGTTAGGGTGGGCGTAATTACGCGAGTCCTATGCTAAGCCGGTGCTAGGGTTTTGCTAGGCTGCTGCCACGCACGCTGGAAGCTCGTTAGCCTTATGTTGGGCCATTTTTCTTTTTACATTCTAACTTGTTGAGACACATTACAACTACGTTGGACTACATTGCATTGATGTCCAATTTGGCCCTGAAGCGCAGAGAATTTTGATGTATCTCGACGTAAAAAAGTGATTTTTATGTTGCGCACTCGCTGGCCTGTTACATTGTAGTGTGACAGGGGTATAACAGGGTCACAGCAAAGGAAAGCCAAATAAGACACCAGGATAATAGGGGTTTGGGGGGAGGGGGGGGGGGTTCAATGGCTGGCTCGTAGTAGTGTAGCAGTGTTGTGTAGTTTGGTTGGCTCACTCACTTGACTCGACTTGGCATCGTGGGTGGATGGTGGTTTTGGCGGCAACGACCATGCCCAGACTCGCATTAAAACACCCACCTTTAGAGCTATAAATAAACATAGCCGCACAACTGGCAGGTCGTCGCGCTTCAGTGGCGCTGGCCACATAAAGTAGTACACAAAATGCCACCCCTACACGGGACAATGCAATATTCAACGCTACGGATGTGTGCGGGCATTGTGTTATTGTTCTGGAATGAAGCCCGCGTATAGCAGTCAATATCGGCCGCATCTCACTGTCCTGGCTCATGGAAATGTGTGGCACAAACAACTCTGTTTCTAAGCACTTGTAAATTGAAAATATATACCCAAATAACGAATTACCACCGGGACTTTAGTAGTACTAGTAGTATTGCATGTCACAAGATCCTAAAGGAAAGTTTGTTTTATTTAACTACGCCTCTAGAGCACATTGATTTTTTATCATCGGCTATTTGACGTCAAACATATGGTCATTTTGACATATTTCTTTGGAGGAAACCTGCTGCCACCATATAGGCTTCTATTTCCGATAAGCAGCAATGGGTCTCTTATATGCACTTTCCCACAGACAGGACAACACATAGCACAACCTTCAATGAACCAGTTGTGGACCACTGGTTGGAACAGAAAATAGCCGAAACTGAAAAACTGTTTACTGAGCAAGATCGATCGAATGACCCACACCTTCACAGGTGGACACTTTACTGCCCGAGCGACGTCCCGTCCCGCTCCGCCACAAGATCCTAAGCCACACACCACCTACACGGACCTAGCTTGGGATTTTCAGGTGGTACGCAGATGGAATAAAAGGCTATTGGAATAAAAGGCGATGGAATTAAATGCTATAAATCATGATGTATTTTTTCAATAAAAAGAATATTTGTAACCTCAGGTGGTACGCAGCTGCATGCTTGTATATATCGAGGTTATGCCCCTTGTAAAATATTGCATTTGATTATTATGTAGTGTCAGATTATTAAGCGAGGAGTATAGACGAGATCACCGTTCCAAGTGTGCATGCGCTGAAAACGTCGTTGGCAGCAAAGCAAGGGCATACGGCCATTGAGCATAGGGAAAAACTTTGATTTTATTCAAAATTAATAAAAATACATAACAATTTGGCACAAACATGGATGGATGGAATCAATATAATAATATAATGAATGTGTTTAAGACACAACTCTCCATAATTAAACATTTTGAGCTAAGAAACATACAATTTTAGTCACTTTACAGGCTGATGTTTACATCACCATTGATTAGACATAAGTAATTCTTGTTCTAAATATTAAAATGTCAAATGTGTCAACAAAAACTTGTTTCAAAGAAATATATAACCAATGTCTGATTAACCCTACCCATTTCCTAACCAACAAATGTCATTACCCATAGAATATAAATAAAAACATGAATTAAATGAGTAAAACTGACTCTGGCTATGGCTCTAACACTATTTGAGTGCCCAGTAAGCTATGTTTCAAACAAGAGCTGAGATGAGCTGAAACTAGCACATTTCATAGCTGCACCCAGTGTCTTAGCATTAGCCATGTGCTTCGTGGGGGTTTGTTTATCTTCCACGCATCCCACAATGCACCACGCGGCTGGAATGGCGATGTAGTCTATTAGTAATTGACAGATGTGTGCGTGTACTGCCGATGATGGTGATTCAGAAATAACGCACACATTCCTTTTTCTTTTAAAACTGTTCCAATCGTGCTATTTACGAGACGATTGGCATTAAACATTGATATCTTACCTGTGGAAATCCCTGATGACACGACATCACATGAAACAGAGGAAGGGAGACACATGGTGAGAAATAGCATCAGACTGTGCTGTACATTACTAATGTCATTTACAGAATTAAACATCCCCCTTCCCTTGAGTTTGCTTGTTGGGATGTTATGTCCTAGCAACATTTACGGCCATATCAGGACATATACCGAGTTGTGACAGTGCGCACCCATGGCGACTTTATAGTGCTGACTCACTGGGAGATCAGGCCGCCACTACCATGACCCGATACCCCACTCAGTCACATTATCCTGATACTGAGCAAACCAGTCATTGCTCTATCCTAGCAATGCTGAGTGCCGGGGTCACAGTTTCCGCCGCGTCAACTTCTGCGCATGCGTCAAAATCGACCAGCGTCATCAGTAACCTTATAAATTTAATATAGTCTTTTTGGTAGAGATGTTTTCTCCATGTGTACCAAGCGATTTGTTTCTAGGTGGTGTGGTTTTAGAGATATTTCACTTTTTCTGTATGAAGATTGCTCATGGCTATTGACAATGCATTTGAGTGTATGCGTACTGCGGAAACTGGCGGACGGCGGAAACTGCGACACCGGGCTAGATAGTGACAATTGTCAATTTTGCAAGTCATTGGTTTGAATCGGCTGAGATTCGAACACCCGACCTTCCGAACGGGAAGCATACGCTCTACCTATTGGGCCAACACGTCCGGTTACTCTTCACTTGAGTCTTTTTAATAGTATATATTGACATTTATATATATACACCGTATTCATGGCTACAAATGAACACCTGCAAGATATATGACATGCACCCTTTCCGATGCAAAGAGAACTAATGCAGCATGGATTCCTTACACGCGGTATGCGGCATGCGGAATGCGGCATGCGGTATGCAAAAGGTTTGGGTCCTTTCACCCACACCCACACACATAGTGTCAGGTTTCTCTAACACTGTTGTCTATGGGCATTCGCATTCGCATGCCGCACCAATCGCAACATGGACCGATTCAGTATTCGCATGCGGCATGCCACATGCGGCATGCCGCATACCGCGTGTAAGGAATGTAGCCCATAGGCTTCAAGGCGTTTCGATTTTTTGTCGCATTCGCATTCGCATTCGCATACCGCATACCGCATACCGCATACCGCGTGTAAGGAATGCGCCCTTGACCCTGTTACTCTGGTGTAACGTGTTTCTACAATGTGAAGGCAACCGGAATTTGATTTGAATTAAATCACTTGTTTACCTTCTTTATTTTAATAGTCCATTCAGGCACTATGATTAAATTATTAATATCCTTAATAACATGTTGGTCATGCCCTGATTCTCTGCAATACATAGTTTAATAGTGTATGACCTTGAGTGGGGGTGTATAATGGAGATGTTATCCTAAACTAATGTGCAATTATTATTAATGTAGTGTGGTCATTGTGGTGTTCAATGATATAAGCCCATACTGTTTGGATGGCTAAAACCATGTGAAAATAATGGGGGCTTAACTCATACTCGGCAACATTCACAGTAGCGTTGGTATCTCAGAGATGCAGTTGGTATCTTTAAAGTTGCATAGTCCGATGGTTTGGGGTTTCTGTCATTTTTCTGAGATAAATATATTAAATTGTTTGTTACTATCTACTTTACTTTAGTTTGAAGTGACTTTTATTTTGAAGGGCTAAGTTTTCAGATATTTGAAGTGCAAACATGTAAGATTAGTTTTGGCAAACATGCCAAAACTCTGACACCATAGGCTTCTGCAGTAACAGGTTTCATCAAATTGACTCAATATTCCCTTCTATGTGGCAACAAAATGTGTAATAAGTGCACCAGTGTCTAAGTCAGATATGTAAGATCAATTCTAAATGATTGTTTTGGTTTTGAAAATGTGATGCTTTATCGGACTATGCAGCTTTAAACAATGCCGATATTGAGACCCTGGTCACGAGGCCATGGATATGATTATGAGGGGATTATGAGAATACTAACTGAGAAAGCTGGCATGACCATGTGTCTATCTGGTGTGCTGAACTACTGGCACACATAGACTAACAGTAGAAAGGTGTAAGGATATTTATTACCCATGGAGACGATAATATCTGATAGCAGATGAGGAGAAGTGGTAGACACTGTTAGTTATTTGCACAAATCATTTTAAATATGAATAAAGTAAGCAATGCGGATTAGATGAGTGATAAAAGAATATATACATTGATACCATTTGATTGGTGAAAGAAGATGTACATTGATACCATTTGATTGGTGAAAGAATATATACATTGTACCATTTGATTGAGGATGGTGCTGTCGGATGAATATAATTATAAGTTCAAATGACTGTTAATACATGGCTAAATGCATTTGTGTGTTTTTGTAAATTAAACAAATTCTAATATCTATGCATTTAAAGTGGTAGGCTGCATTCTGAATTATTTGTAACAGAAAACAACATTGCCCAAGCCTTACTAGGAGTGGGGGAAGGAGTAGACTGGTACCCGTCTTGTATTAATTATAATATGCCGTATCCTATCAGGGTACACCAATATCAGTTACATCAAATCGGACTCTACCATTCAATTCAAGCAATAAACCTGACCTTTGTACCCGGGCTTACATGCTATGGACAGTATAAATACAGCCTCAATTAAAAATAAAAATAAATGTGGCATAAAATTACCATTACTCACTCATTCCCGATTGACTTAGCTGTAGCCTTATAATGTAGGCCGTACTGGCCACCTTCATGCTTCATTGTCAAATAACTACGGTCTAGCTTCTGCTTGGCTCGTTTAAAGGGATCACCCAAAGAACTTTACTTATTCACAGTTATTATGATCAAATATGACTAAGTAGTCATAATTTGTATAGCTTGACACAACCTATTTTATAGCTCATCCATGGTCTAATGTCTCTATGGTCAAGTTGTGGTTATTTGTGTCATTCAGCCCTAAAGTAATAAGAACTTTACTTATTCACAGTAATTATGAACAATTATGACTAAGTAGTCATAATTTGTATAGCTTGACACAACCTATTTTATAGCTCATCCATGGTCGAATGTATCTATGATCAAACTGTGGTTATCTCTGTCATTCAACCCTAATTACTGTATTCAGCGATGTAGGCGAGGGGAAGTAGTGCAAATCATATTAACACTTAACGTAAATTTGAAGCCTTTTGAGTATGCCTTTTGAGTAAACTATCTCCTATGTCCACTCTTCCCTGCATGGTGTCAAAGAACTACTACTAATAGCCATGGTTTACTCATAGGCTAATGGGACTGCGAAGACCAATTCCAACCTAGTGGGTTCGAGTTCAAATAATCCATTCTAGGTGTATTATTCTTAAGATACATTGAATAGTCATGTAATGAATAGATGGTTAAGTCACCTGATCTTGAAGCAAATTTGTTTGAGATTAATATGATGTTTTCTGGTGTATATCCTCTATAGATAGCATGTCAACCATTTTTTCAGACTTAAGAACTTTTAAAACCCAGTGCTTACCTAATGGGGCTGTCACACTCCGGCGTATGGCGTAAGCGTATGCCGGTGTAGCGGTTTGCGTCACATACGCTGTCATATGCTATGTATATGCTACATATACGCTATGTATACGCTACGCATATGCCGTATATGCCCGGCATATCCCGTCATACACCGTCGTATGCGCGTCCGTCCAAAATTGTTTGGGCATGCTAAAAATTGTCAGAGTATGGTGGCGTAAGGCTCATACGCTGCTCATACGCTATGCATATGCTATGCGTACACCGGCATATGTTAGGTGTATGCTAAAACCGCGCCTTCGGTGTATCTCTATCGTATGTAGCATACGACTAGCGTACATGTAACGTATTTGAGCATACTCCTAGCGTACTCCTAGTGTATACAAAGCGTATGTACAGCGTTTGCCCGGCGTATGTTCTCGGTATATAAAGGCGCCGCAAGGCTTCTTCTGTCAGTCCGGCTCTGCTGCTCAGACAGGATGGATGTCCAGGCACTCCAAATACAGTTCCAGCATCGGTACATAATTGCCCTTTATCAGCATGAGCTAGGTCTCTACCTCATGGTTCTTCTGGCGGCCCGTCTCGAGAAGAGAAGGAGGAGGCAGTGGCGGCGCACAGTGTGGGTCAGACCCTGGATTGGGAGGCGGCCACAGTTTGGTTTGTATGACAAGCTAATGGTCGAGCTCCGGAGCGAGGACACCGCGTCATTCGTGAACTTCATGCGGATGCCTCCCCAATTGTTCAACGAGATTGTGGCGCAAGTGGGACCGAGGATTGAAAAAAAACGCACCACATTCTGAGTGCTGCGTGAGCCTGCGGTGAAGATCACACTTACTCTGCGGCACCTGGCATCTGGCACCAAATACTCATCGATGAAGTTCGAGTGGAGGGTCCCCCACAACACACAGTCGCTCATAGTGCGTGAAGTCTGTCAGGCCATCGTCGACGAGTACATGGACGAGGTCATGACGTGTCTGACGACTTCAGGAGGATGGCGTGCCATCGCGGACCTATTCGTAGAGAAGTGGAACTTCCCCCATACCTGTGGCGCTCTGGATGGGAAGCACATCGCCTGCCGGTGCCCTTCAAACAGTGGGTCGCTCTACTACAACTACAAGGGGTTTTACTCCGTGGTCCTGTTGGCACTAGTAGATGCGGACTACAAGTTTATATGGGCAGATCTTGGGGGTTTGGGCTCCGCGTCTGATGCCCAGATCTACAATGACTCCGAGCTGAAGGTGGCACCATCGGCTTTCCGCGCCCTGAACCCATCGTGGACGGCCAGAAGGATGTGCCATATTTTCTCATCGGTGACGATGCCTTCACCTTGCGGCCGACCATGATGAAGCCATATGGCAAGAGGGGGTTGAACAATGAGGAGCGACTGTTCAACTACCAGCTGTCCCGAGCTAGGAGAGTGGTGGAGAATGCCTTTGGCATTCTAGCCAACCGCTTCCAAGTGCTGCTGACCACTATGCAGCACCACCCCTCCACCGTGAAGGTCATCATCATCGCGTGCATGGTTCTGCACAACCTCATGAGGATGCACAACCCAGCCCTATAGAACCTGCAGCTGGATAATCCCGAGACTGGCACCAACAACTTTGTCCCAGGAGCGTGGTGAGAGGGCCCAAACCTGCCAGACATTGACGTTCCAACTAACCCCAACACCAGGTCCAAGCTAGGAAAGGAGCAGCGCAATCTACTTAAATACTGGGTGGTCTCGCCCGCCGGAGCAGTGTCATGGCAAGACAGTATGATCTGACAAACATTGTATCTGTCTGTATGCATTGTGTATGTGTACTGTTATGATCTATTTTTGAAAACTTATGTGCTTTTCTTTACACTGTCCTGTTATCGCTTATATTTACATGTCCGTTATGTTGTGGCATGTCTACTGTTATATGGGATGGTATTATGTTTATATGTCTATTAAAATAAACGATATCATTTTTTAGATATCGAAACCCAATTTACATGTCTGTTATATTCTTTCGATCCCTAATTACAGTTATCTAGTTAATGTATTTGTAATGAATTTGCCCTCTTTTAAAATTAATTACACTTTTGAAAGCATAACCACTGTTAAGAACACAGGGAAAAAGAGGGTGAGGGACAGGGACAGAAAGGGGGAGAGAAAGGGAGGGAGGGAGAGAGAGAGAGGAGAGAGAGAGGGAGGAGGGAGGGGAGAGAGAGAGAGGGAGGGCGGGAGGGGAGAGAGAGGGAGGGAGGGGAGAGAGAGAGGGAGGGAGGGGGGGTACAGATTTGTGTCCTTAATATTCATAATAATTATTCTTTATTTTCAATGTTACTTTAATTGTACTTTAATTTATAACAATTACATTATGGCATGGCATTATTGAACACATACACAATAATTAGTTTACAATATATTTATTTATACAAGACATTTGTCAACATATATACATATGTGCATACAAACATTCAAAGATAAACAATACAACAATACATTTTACAAAAAATACAAACTATAATTACATATCTACATATCTACACATATATACACATATCTACAAATGATTACTTGTTGTGCATCCCACCCGAGCCCCCCTCAGCTGGTGTCGTTGTGGCTGATGGGGGGAAGAGGTCCAAGTTGGAGACCCCCAACACTCCTGAGATCCCCGACAGCCCCGACAAGTTCAATAGTCCGTCGGCCGACTCCGACAATGTTCCCGTCGCGGGGGCGACTCATGTAGGTGTCGAGCTCGCCACGGCACCACCACCGGAAGGCGACGGCCAGGCCACACCGAGTCCTGGAGAGGCCCTGGTGTGGCCCGCCATGCCGAGTGTCCGGAGTTGGGCAGGCGGCTGCGCCATTGCCACAGACGGCCGTTGCACCAACTGAGGCTGAGTCTGAGGCGGGACCAGCTCCTGACGTAAGTGGAGCGGCAGAGGCAGAGGTTGAGGCAGAGGCAGAGGCTGAGGCAGAGGCTGAGGCAGAGGCTGAGGCAGAGGCTGAGGTGGAAGCTGCGGCTGCGGGTGAGGCGGTAGATGCGGCTGCGTCATATATTGCTGCACATACTTCTAAGTCTGAGACGCCCATGGTGATGCCGGTGGTGGCTGGTGAGTCCACTGGTGGGGTTGAGGCTGGTATGCCTCACTTGTAGACACAGGAGCAGGTGCAGCAACATGAGTCACCGCAGCCACAGGAGTCACGCCTTGTTGGCCTTGCCCCTCCAAATGCTGTGACACCATCCGGTTGATTGGGCCACAGGTCTCAACAAACCGCTCCTCCGGCATGGTCAGGATCATGTCGCGGACATAGTTCGCGAACGCCACGCGCTTCGTTATCGCCGTTGTAGGAAGCGGCTGCATCACCTTTAACATGTCCCCAGACTCGTCAAACCTCTTCTGGATGGCAGCGAGGAGGTTCGCATCGTCTGGGGCTGACCGCTTCCCCTTCCCCTTTCCCCACTCTCGGACTGTAGCGGGAGGAGTGGTGGGAAGGTCCTCCTCCATCCCCACGTCCACATCCGTGGTCACATTCTCCTCGAGGCTGAGGTCGCGATGTGCAGCCTTGATCGTAGCGGCCACCTGCAAGACAAAATAATAAAATAACATAAGTAACATGAACGCAAATCAATCTCCACAAAAGACAACACAAGTCAACAATAAAGAAAAAAAAGTTAACGATAAATGACTAAATTGATTTATCAAGATTCATAATGCAAATAACATATATCGATTGTCGACTTCTCGATTTAACAATAACAACACAACAAGTCAACGTTAAAGAAAAACAACAAACATATAACATTCAACAAATAACTTGATTTACCAAGATTATTTACGTAAATAACATATATTGGTTTGTCGACTTCTCCAGAATAATAGGGGTTTTACAAGAATCCTAACGCCCACACTAGTCAGAAGGATAAATGATTATGTACTTACACTTTTGCAGGGCTCCGGCCGGTGACGGATGAGGGACCGCAGGAAACCGAATTTCCCCATGATCCACTACTCCCTCTCAGTCAGGACAGCTGCTCCGTCCCCGCTCTTTTTCTTGTGCAGCTGCGTGTTGGTATCCCGGAGTGACTTGAACCACTTCTGGAGATGGACTGCTGTCGTCTCCAAAAGCATCGCCTGGTCCTCCCACATCTTCCCCTTCCTGTCAGTGCGCCGGTAGTCAGTCAGCTTGACGTTCCAGATGAGTGGGTTTTCCTCGAGGAACTCCAGCACCTGCCCCTCCTTGAAGACTGACAGAGAATTGTCGCTCTTCTTTGCCCTCCTTCTCTTTGCAGAGGACAGGCCAGAGGTGCTGGTGGAGGCTGAGGCGGAGGCGTTGGAGGTGGAGGCGGTGGACGACACCTGTGAGCTGCCCCGAGAAGCAGGAGATGGGGAGCTTGAGCGGGGGCGCCACTGGCACGTCGTCTGCGTCTCCACTTCCATCTCCAGCTCTTCCAATGGAGAGGGGTGTTGTGGAGAGTGGTGTTGTGGAGAGTGGTGTTGTGGAGAGTGGTGTTGTGGAGAGTGGTGTTCTGGAGAGTGGTGAGGTCAGTGGTGAGGTGAGGAAGCAGGTGAGGAGGCTGGTGATGGTGAGCATGGCAAAGTATGCTTCTTCCTGCCTCTCCCACGGCCTAGTCCTCCACCAGTGGTGACAGCAGCCCTGGAGGCTGGTGTAGCCGCAGCAGCAGTAGCAGTAGCAGTGGTGTTCCTCTTAGCAGGCATGGTGGTAGAGTGAGGGGGGAGCTGCTGCTCCAGGGTATTTATACCCAGGCGGCCACCCACCCCGACCTCGGAGAGATACCATACGCTTTTCATACGCTACTCATACGCTAGTCATATGCTAGGCCTAAGTCGCTCATACGTTTCGCATACACTCAACCTGCCACTCATAACTGTCAAAACAACTCAATTTACGCCGAGCATACGTAGGGTCATGCTTATCATACCTGCATACGTTATGCATATGTTACGCATACATTACGCATATGCTCCAAAAGACACTTCAGTGCACAAAGGTCACCATACATCATCCCGCAATGTTTTTCAAATTTGATCGGTACGTTTTATATACGCCGCCGTCATAGGCCGTAATGTGACATCCCCATAAGTTAATCTTCCTTGTGAGCGGTATACTTATTTGTTTAGTAATAACATGGACTAGGTTAGGTGTATATATACACGTTGCCCATTAATATATTCCTATAGGTAAGAAGCCAGTTAGTCCACATTGAATCCTCGTGGTTCCTTCTTCTATCTGAAGTACACTTAATTTAATAGCGAAAATAACAAAAATAGTAAAAGTAGCACGGCACCTGCTCGTAAGCACCAATACCACTAATGTATGTGCAACAGTACCATTCAGTGCCGAATGCAGGTCCAGTGGCTGTTGGATTTAGAACATCACTGAGCAAAGATAACCTTTCATATTTGGTGAATGACCTGGGAGAGGAATACAATAATTGAAACTTCGATTATTTATCTTTGCAATAGTATTTAAAAGTCTGATCCATATATATATATATATATATATATATATATATATATACATGTGTAAATAGAAATATGCATAGATATACATATGGGCAGCTATATACATAATTATGTACACCCATATATATATATATAAATACATATGTGCATATATATACATAATTATATACACACATATATATTATATGTATATATATATATATATATGTATATATATATATATATATCCACGCCTGCGATATATGTGTGTGTGCTAACTGCTATATATATATATATACTCACATATGTGGGTATCACGCCTACTAAAAAGAAAGAGGCCAATGAGTGAAGTCGAGGGAAGGGACAGCCGCGTCGGGCTGTGGTGGACTCATGGGATCCAGTTTGTGAGGCTGACTCCAGGGGGCGGTGTGGGTGCACTGGGCGTGGGGCGTCGGCCCAGGGGCGCGGGCCTCGGCCGACCCCTCCCTTCCGCCTCAGCGCGCACTGCTGCAGTGCTGCAACCCACCCTGCCCGGCCTGGCCGTCCCAACAGCCGCCCTCACTCCCGCCAGCCTGAGTGAGGCGGGGCGCGGGGAGGGCGGGTGTGGATGTGTGTGTGTGGAGGGGTGAAATACTACTAAGATGCACATCTTTTTGTTCCCAGCGAACTCCACACGCCGCCTCCCTGGATTGGCACTGACGACCCAGTGCACTAGTCAATCACACCCGGCCCTGGAGGAGGTATGGTGGGTCGGGGATTGTGGGGGGGGGGGGGGGGGGGGGGGTGAGGGATGCATGGGTGGGGGTGGTGGGAGTGGGTACGGATGGGGGTGCCATCAAAGCGGCAAAATATACATAATATACATATATATACATATACACATCGTGGAAGTGGCGGTTTTATATAGCTTCGTGATAAGTTATCTAATACTAGTAATAGTAATAGAATAGATAATCAAAGAGAACAGTAGTTTGTTTGATTAGCTTTGTGTGAATGGTGAGAAGAGGCCCCTCTTCCCCACATGTGAATTGGAATACAGTAGCTATTGTCTGACTCTCTATATAAGAGAATGTTTGTTGGGGTTTTACGTCATAGCAACATTTAAGGTCATATCAGGACTGGTACAGACTTGTGACAATCCACACTCCTGGTGACTTTATAATGATATCCCAGTGGATATCAAGCCACTGGCAACATGGCCTGATTTCCTACTCAGTCACATTATCCCGACCCTTGCCCTATCCTAGTAATACTGAGCATCAGACTAGGAAGTAATAAGTGCCAATTTTGTAAGTTATTGGTTGACTCAGTTGGGATTCGCATGGGGCGGGGGGGGGGGGGTTGCGTTGTAATCGATTAAGCCTCCTCTTCCGGTATGAGAATCAGGCACAACTGAAAATTTTATTTATATTTAAAAGTGTTTCTTGGCTGAAATAATTAACATTGGTACAAGTATGTATGATCTCATACATGTAACGCCAAGAACCTGTACACACGATCACAATATACTACTGCAATAGAATATTCTTAGATTTACATATGGACTTGTACATCTATTTAGTTAAGAACCGATTATAGTACAACTAAAAGCTGCCAAGCCTTAAATGATAACCAATATCTGCTTGGCTGATGTAAATCTGGGTGTGAGGTATACTTGCATCTCGGCACTATGCTATGTGTATGTATCGTCAATGCAAGGTTTGGTTGATTATTCAAATACCGTAAAACCTCTCTAACCGACCACCTCCACAGGTCGACCACCCCCTATATCGATCGCTTTATTTGGGTTCCAACAATACTATTGTAACCATATTCTAACTCCCTAAACCGACCACCTCCTTAAATCGACCACTTAAAGTCGGTTTCAAGGTCGATCGATTTAGAGAGGTTTGACTGTAGCTTCCAATGTGGATCTGGATCATTACCTACGACCACTATGACAAAACAAATACACTCTTGGATCACCACATATTTATACTATACGCGACATCACTATGAAACAAATCAATGCGCATTTGCATTAGTAACCTATTTGTACCTGAGATCACAATGACAAAATAAATCCAGGTTTGGATTACCAGCTATTTCTCACCGAGAACAACCATGACAAAAGAAATGTACATTTGGATCACTACTTCTACGTCCTCAAGATAACTGTGACTAAATAAATACAATTTGGATCACTACCTACTTCTCCCCTCGAGATCACTATGTGAAAAAAATTACACATTTGGATTACTAAGTATTTCTCTCTAAGATCACTATAACAAAATAGTTACTATATATATTCTACCCGAGATCACTATGACAAAATAAGTATGGATTTGGATCACTACCTATTTCCCCCCAAGCGTATCATGACAAACTAAATGTATATTTGGATCACTACCTGTATCTCCCCAAGATCACAATGATAAAATATGCATGCTTGGATCACTATATATTTCTCGCTGAACAAATTGCAATCTGTGTCCATATACTTCACACAGTTCTGTATCAGTACTCGCAACATAACCTAACATAACCGGGCATGCATTTAAGACAACATGAAACGACTACACAATAGCCTGGAGAAAGGGAGGGGGGATGTTGAGTGGGGATGGGTTGGGGGAAGGGGTTGAGGTGGGGGTATGGGGTGGAAATGGATGTGGATGTGGATGTGGATGTGGGTGTGGATGTGGGTGTTGGTGGAATGGGAATGAATATGACCAAATAAATGCAACTCAGACAGATTAAATATGAGCACCGAGTTTAATATATATATAATCATTCACTCAGTATATATATATATATATATAATATTTATATTATATATATATTATATATATATATATATATATATATATACACACACACACTGAGTGAATGATTATCTAGTGAGCTGTGCACCCTGTATTTAGAGGCGGAGCTTGTGGAGGCCGGGGTCGGTCCACCTCTGACCGGCCCCTTTACACTGTACGGTGAAACTGCGCCACACGGCTCAGTGTGGGGTGGACGCGCACTGACTGTACCCACCCACCTACTGGGGCTTCAGCCTGCTGCTTCTACCTCGCTGCCCCGGGCTGTCGGATCCCGGCGGCGTGTCTACGTCGCTGGCCACGCGGTGGCGCCCCTATCGGGCGCAACCCTCCCAGTGCGCCACCATTCCACTGCTTGCGCCTATCCAGCAGATCCTTCCACCCTGCTCTCTTTCCATCTTCGCCCTTTCCACACAAACTAAGGATAACACTCCCCTTCCCCACCGTGCCAACATCCGAACCCCCACCCCGCCACACCCCACACCCCATCCCTTCCCCCATCTCATCCACTCCCCCACCCCGATCCATACCCTCCCACACCCCTCTCCCACCCCCACCCTATCCCAGCCCCACCCCTACCTCATCCCCTTCCCCCATCCCCTACCCCCACCCCCATACCCACACCCACCACCAGGCCCACCCCTCACCCCCACCCACATCCCCTCCCTCACCCCTACCCACCCTTCACACCCATCCCCACCCTCCACACCCCACCCACCCCCACGCACACTCACATCCACAAACACCCCTCACACCCATCCCCACCCCCATCTCCAAACCCACACCCCCACCCACCCACCCCAACGACTCAACATTCCTGCCCCCTTTCTCCAGGCTATTGCATAGTCGTTTCCTGTTGTCTTAAATGAACGCCCGGTTAGGTTATGTTGCGAGTGCTGATACAGAACTGTGTGAAGTATATGGCCGCAGATTGCAATTTGCCTTATGTTAGTCATAGTTGGAGGCCCTTTCTCCCCCTTCCTCCCTGCCCAGCAACTGGGAAATAGAGTGGAAGCCACAGCTGAAGCCACATGCGCACACTGACATCATTTAGATAATTTAAGTCAAGCTCCCCATGCGGGAGAGGGGTATGAAAGTATGGATATGGTTAATAATAATACTCGATAAGTCTCAGCTATTTATATACAACCCCAGATATATAGCCCCATTTTCACCGGTGCTAACATTATGTACTTCCATATTGATAGCAATCTACACAGCTTTCGAAATAAAGAGTATGTCAGCTTGTCCGGGACAAGTGAGAATAGGCACGGACAAGCAGAATATGGCTTGAGCATGTCGGTTGGACAAGTGGAATACACGTATTTCACGATTTTGTTTGCTTTCCGTTATTATATATATATTATATACTATATAATATATTATATAATATATACGCATAAGTCAAATGGTAAGTACTGTTGACAAGTTAAAATTCAGACGGACAAGTGAAATTCACACCAGACTTGTCCGGTGGACAAGTAAACAATTTAGCTTATTTCTATCACTGCTACATATACACATACCCATTAAAATTAACTGTCCTAGAATCAGTTTAACATATACGAATTATATGGCTGCGAAACTGTACTGCATGAACATGCGATACTGAATGCATACTGCGTAGACTACAAAACATTCGTTGCGATCTATGCTACATATGTGTCGTGGTGTGCATAGGCAGTTCGTATGCTCAGGTATAATAACACCATGGCGTCACGCTTGGGTGGCCAGGTGTGACAAGACTAAGGCGAAAGGTGAACCATGAAGACCTAAGCGCATACAGTGCAGATAGATCGCTCGTATTCATACCAGTCACTCTATAGGGATAGATATAATATGTGTCATGCTTACTATATGCGTCTCCCATATGGCGTGTTCGCCCTCTGTGGATGTGTATGCACCCCCCCCACCCCCCACACACACACACTACACCAACACACGCACTATGAATATATATATATATATATATATATATATATATATATGAACATGTATATGGTATAGCATGTGAATGTGCGTAAATGTTCGTAATAGTAATAATACATGTAAATTTTGTGACATTGACTTCAATGTATATATATGGTATAGTTTGTGAATATATACCAGTGCTTTTAATGGCAATACATGTAACCTGTGTGTGTATATATGGTGTAGTATATGAATGTGTTGCAGTGTTCCTAATAGTAATACATGTAACTTTCGTGTATATATGGTGTAGTATGTGAATGTGTGTCAGTGTTCCTAATAGTAATAAATTTAACTTTTGTTTGAATATATGATATAGTGTGTGAAACTGTGCCAGTGTCCCTAATAGTAATACATGTAACTTTCATGTATATATGGTGCAGTACGTGAATGTTTGACAGTGTTCCTAATAGTAATAGCAATACATGTAGTAAATGAATCTGTGTCAGTGTTCCCAATAATAGATGTAACTTTCGTGTATATATCTGGTGTATTATGCCAATGTGCGTCAGTATTACTAATACTAATACATGTAACTTTTGTGTATATATGATGTAGTATATGAATCTGTGTCAATGTTCCAAATGGTAATGCATGTAACTTTCGTGTATATTATATGGTCTACTACTTGAATGTGTGTCCGCGTTCATAACAGTATTATTATTACATGTCAATTTGCGTTCAAATCCTTTGGGTGTACGGTTTTTGTTGAGATTGTAGTCTGTGTTTCTCTAAAAAAAAAAATGTTTGCAGTTGTGTTATATAATACAGTAAAACCTCTCTATACCGACCCCTCAACAGATCGACCACTCCCCTATATCGATCGCTTTAGTTGGGTCCCAACAATACCATTGTAAGGATATTCTAATGCTATAAACCGAATACCTCCCTAAATGGACCACTTAAAGTCGGTCCCATGGTCGGTCGATTGACAGAGGCTTTACTGTATATATATAATAAAACCTAAGCGAGTATTGAATCAGCCTGGCCTAACAACAGACCGTTCGCATCCTATGTGGGAAGTCACGGGTACGATCTTGACTTTTTGAAATTCCTTCTTCATGTGTCTAATTAAAATCTTTATATAATGACTGACTATCTTGACTGTTTTTTTACTTCATTCACGAACGGGCTTATTCCCCTCTGGATAAGCTTTATTGTGAGATATAATTAAGATACATAATATTTAGATGGCCTGTCATTATATCAATCAGGAATCACAGAACCGACACCGAAATGTATTCATACACTAACATGCGCATATAGAAATTGATATGAGCATATATATATATATATATATATATATATATATATATATATTATATATATATATTAGCTAGCCTGAGGATGTATACCGAGGTAAAATATATATATATATATATATATATAACACGCATTTTAATGCAATGATATGACAGTAGGGGACGCGGTAGGACAGTGGCGCCATGGTCGGGAAATAGTGGTACCACCGGCTGTCAATGTCATTGGTCGGTCTGCTTGGCGTAGCAGGTGGGTCAAGGTTAAACTGCGATTAGAAGGTCACCCACTCAGCGAGTAATGCTGTCACTCATGCGAATAAATAGAAGCACCTCCATCGTTTAGGCCTCGTTGTGGAAATTCGTCTGCCTTGGTGACATCGTAAATCGCCAAATTGCAATCAGTTATGGCACATAAGTCTGTAGAGGTCAGACTACTTTAGACATGTGATACTTTGCCCAGGGGCCTATTTACGTCATGAGGGCATGTGCTGGTCCTAGGAGACTACATTGTCCATAAGGGTATATTTAGCGAGGAGGGGGGGGGGGGTGTTCTGTTGATGTATATAATATGTATAACCAGAATACATGTATCTAAATGTGAACCATTTTATGGACGGTCAACTTTATTTGGGGCGTGGGGTGGAGTGGTAGGTGAATCATTAAACTATCATCATTTGAACAATGACCCAATTCTAAGACTAGTTGAATGGTGGAATTGAATAGTCATGTGTGAACTATTGACCTGGAAGGTATATACTGCAGAGTGAATCTATTCAAATGTGCGCGATTGACCGATCCCAGACTCGTGCTATTTTGCTTCTAAAAAGTGTTAGTTGCAAAACTAATCTTAATTAACAGAGCTCTAGCAATGCCATGGTTTACTGCTTTGTGCTTGGATCTAAAAGTGGATCTGGTAGTGACTCTGTCAATCCAATCAGTTCTTATGTATTTTCAAACAAGGATACATACAAGGAATCGTTTCTCACATGGAGCTTGAGTTGAAAATTGGGGTGTTGTTTCTGCATCACTGATGGTTCAGTGGTCACTTAAATCAACTGCAGATCTCTCAGCAATGTATGTGTGGGAAAGGTTTACTGTAATTACAGCTTCGCTGGTGAGTGTATCTGCACCCCCCTAGTGTTTCACTGGGCATTTCCTGCAATTGCAGATCTCTCAGTACTGATGTCCATTGCATTCGAAAGCAAGCCTACTTGCAATCATCAACAGTGGCACCTCGAAAATACAGCACATTATATTATATATGCTGAAGATTGGAAATAAAGTTAGAACTTAGAACTTTCCGATCAGTTTTTATTACATCACCATGCAAAGAGCACATTTATTAATAATTTGAATTAAACAAAATAACATAGCAAAGATAGAGAGGTGAATTGTCAAATCGAAAGGTAAGTCCAATGTGGACATATACTCAGTCGCTTATTATTTACTCAAATATTTAAATTGTTGTCATTTATGCCAAAGACTTATCTATAGCCTCATGGCTACTCTCATTTTTCTTTCGAGTGACTTATCCATGGAATAGTCTTCCAGATCAAGTGGCAGAAGTGCCGATGATAGAAGCATTTGAGAGAAGGCTGGATAGACATTGGAGAAAATACCCACAAACATATGTCTTTCGGGCTCCATCCACTACTATGCATGTCCAGAAATATAAGTTCTTGTTGCCATAACGAGCTGGCATTAGAGGGCCAATAGGGCATAGATCGGCCAGAACAGTTTCTGTAAGTTAATCTGTTATAAAGCATGCATACTCATTGTGTTCAACTTGACTTGCCGTTTTACACTGGACTACCAAAACAGAACTGTTGCGTCAACCCGACACATCTCGACACCGCTAAATGAGAAAGTGATCAGCAGAAAAGAAAGACCTCACCAACAACTCTTGTCATATTCGTCTTAAAGCAAACTGTTATCACTAAGAAGTCCCCATTTGTGGAATTCTATTAAAGAAGAGATAGAAATATAGTCAGAGCGAATAAGAAAATACCTGCAAATGTTGTTGACCTAGACTTATTTATATCCCGTCTTGTCTCGTCTCGTCGTGGGAATAACGCAACAGGATCGTGATTCACACAATGACACATTGAGAACATGGATCGCATTTGGCGTTAACAAAACGCAAAATGAATAATCAAATACTAAATTACTAACGGCAAATGCTGTGAGCGACGAGATAGCAAACACAAAAACAAATAAACAAAGAAAATAGAGACGATAACAGCTCATGGGGTGAGAGGGCAGGGCGAATCTGAGAAAGTCAATCTCGGGGGAGGTGGTGCTGTTTGAATGATTCAGTGGACAGTTGCATGTTGATGACTGCGGCTCGAGGCCGGGTCACCTCCCGGGCACCACTTGGACACCTCCCGGGCACCAATTGGGCACCTCCCGGGCACCACTTGGGCACCTCCCGGGCACCACTTGGGCATCTCCTGGGCACCTCTGGGGCATCACCTGGGCACTTCCCAGTCACCTCATGGGCACCACTTGGGAACCACCTGGGCACCTCCCGGGCACCACTTGGGCACTTCCGGGGCACCACTTGGGCACCTCACGGACACCACTTGGGCACCTCCCGGGCGCCACTTTGGCACCTTCCAGGCACCACATGGGAATCTCCCGGGCACCACTTGGGCCCCTCTTGGGCACCTCCCGGGTATCACTTTGGCACCTTCCAGGACATGGGCACACCACTTTGGCACCTCCAGGGCACCACTTGGGCACCTCTGGGGCACCACTTAAGCACCTCCCGGGCATCACTGTGGACCCTCCCAGGCACCACTTGGGCACCTCCCAGCCACCACTTGGGCACCTTCCAGGCACCACTTGGCCACCTCCTGGACACAACTTGGGCACCACTTGGGTACCTCACGAACACTACTTGGGCACCTTCCAGGCACCACTTGGGCACATCCTGAACACAACTTGGGCCCCTCCTGTGCACCACTTGGGCACCTCCCGGCCACCACTTGGGCGCCTTTCCGGCGCCTGCCAATGGTCCGGCGCCTACACGGCCCCGTCCTATATGTAAGTAAGGCTGCCGCCCTGGTGCCACCCTGTCTACAAGAGGCCTTCGGGGAGCAGCGAATCGTGACTATGTGCTGGGGCGCTGCCAGTCGAGTCCAGACAGCCGTGTCAACTGGTATCGCCGACACTGGTCCCATGCTCACCCTGTCCTTGAATAGTAACTTATTAGGAAGATCTAAGGTGCACGGGATCATGGGTACAGCAGGTGTGTGTTGTCTGTACCTTCCCCCTTCCCCTCCCCCGCCGTCTTCCCCTTCTCCCCCTCCCCGCAGCCTTCCCTCCTCCCCCACCGCCGCCTTCCCCTTCCTCCCCCCCCCCCCGCCACCTTCCCCTTCCTGCCCTCCGCCGACTTCCCCTTCCTGCCCCCCAACGCATTCCCCTTCCCCTCCCCGCCGCCTTGCCCTTGCCCTCCCCCTCCTACATACCCCCCCCCCCCACCCCGCCGCCTTCCCCTTATCCATCCCCCCGCGGCCTCCGCTTCTCCCTCCGCCTTCCACTTCTCCCCCTCCCTACCCCCCCCCCCCCCCCACCTTCCACTTACCCCCCCCCCCCCCCCCCCCCTCTCCCCGCCCACCCCCCACCCTTAGCTCCCACATACACACTAACAGAGCTGAGACTCCCCCTGCAGACCCCCTCCACCCACACCCACACCCCCACACCCACACCCACACCCACACCCATACCCAGTGTCTTGTGCTGTGTGCTTGGCGTCGCTTGGCCAATGTCCGTGTCCTACCAGGCGGGCGGATTTCAATAGATGTGAGGGAACGCGTTACAGGGTAACGTAACCGTTAGGTAAAACTGCACTCATCTACCCCGACACTTTCACGGTATCCTGGCGTCAGGTGTGCCGCCACTACGCCCGTCACGCTCCGGTAACGACGGTGTTATGACCCTAATGCGTCGTCTAAATTTATACAAACCTACTGCCATGAACACCCGCCAGAGATAGGTGCGCATGTTGCCTCTCATGTATCCAGGGCACGGACAGGCAAGCTGGCCAGGAAACTGGGTATTCTTTTTTAGAATCAAATGATTAATTTGATAAGTATATATATTGTATATATATACAGTATATGTATATGTGTATGTAAATGTATATGTATATGTATATGTAGCTGACCGTTGTATTGTATATATACGGTATATATATATGCATATGTATATGTATATATGTATATGTATATTCCTTGACCGTTGCTTGCATATGTTAAAAATAAAATGGTGAATTTAACCATTATCACATTTATCCAGGATATTGATGGACAGATTAACTGGGAAATTTGTATTTCTTCTGGAAGAACTAACTAATTAATCTAATAGACGACATGCGTACCCCGACCGTTATTTTAATACTTTAGCAGAGTAAGATCAACCATCATTGCACTTATCCAGGATATTAATCGACAGGTCAGGGAGAAATTGTTAGCTTTAACTCAAGAATTAACGAATTCATCTGATATATATATGTTCACTTTCATATATATATAAACATATATATTTATTACCCTGATCGCTGCTTGCCTATCTTAGCAGAGTGAGATTAACCAATATCAAATGTATCAAGGCCATTGGCTGATATGCACTGGTATTACTTCTAGAATCAATTAAGTAATTTTATATATCTGTATATATAGTACATCGACGGGCATTTTGACCGGGTAATAATTACTTTCACTTCTGAAATGGATTGACTAATCTGATAGATCAGTATGTAACATATTATGTATACATTTACTTATATATGTAAACATGTGTGTACCCACCGCTGTTAATTGCATGTTTCAGCTGATATGAGTAATATTGGTTAGTAAGCATTACTTAGAGGAAATCTATCTTCTGCCTAGATATAGCAACCGGACAATACGCTACATCCTCGCGATCTCTCCTCTCCCAACACACATATATACACATGGGTGGTGGATTTTGTGTGTGTTTATTTGGGGAGCCGAATATCCCATACCGTAAGAACACTCAATTTCAACAAAATTAATTCAAATTCAACTGAGCACCAATTGCCGATTCTCATTCTATGTTTTGCAATCGAGGATGTCACATTAGCTAACAGTAACATATATTAGCTAACATGCAGGAGGGCTTTCTTCTTGGCCGAATGGCACTAGTGCCATATGAAGTGCAGTCCTTGATTGATTTTAAAAGGGCCTTTTCCATAGGCTTTGGCAGATTTTGAACCTGTCCCCTCGCAGCCAGACTATTATGGTTAATGATAGTCTTACATACGCGTAGTTATATGTAAAATTTCATTCTAACATTATACCGCGAACACAAAAAAAAGAAGTTGATTAAAGGTAAAGCAAGCACCAATTTAAACAAATATAAACTTCAAGGGACCCCCCCCCCCCACCCGGGCCCGTACCGTAGAACCTACCGGACGGGATGGCCGGATGAGTTGAGGGTCCGTCTCCCGTTTTGGTAGATCGTGGGATACGAATCCATGGGTCAAACCAATGACATAGAAATTGATACTTGTCGCTTCATAGCCAGGCACTCGGCATCATTAGGATAGGGTAAGGACTGGTTGGCTCAGTGTCAGGATAATGTGACTGAGTCGTGTCATCAGGTCATGGTACTGGCAGCCTGGTCTCCCAGTGGGACAGCACTATGAAGTCGCCATGTGTGCGCACTGTCACAAGTCTGTACCCATCCTGATATGACCCCTAGATGTTGCCAGAACGTAAAACTCCAATGACCAACCAACCATAGCACCATGCTTCACTAACGGGCCTCATTTCGCGGGGCCTGGGACTGTCAGTGTCACTCTCCTCACACCCTGAATCACCGTACAGGAAATACAGAGAAAACACATGGAACAACCACCTGTGGTAATCCTTCACCTGCCGAGTATCAGCAGATTTAGATAACACTTTACTGTACTGTTGGGTATCAAAAACCAACCCGCTGTTCGTAGCATTCACTGCTACCTTCATCTTACCCTGACCAGGTCTCCGGGAACCCGGTACTCATAACCTAGGAACCAGCGAAGAAACTAATCATTGCGCGAAAGAAAAACTATGGGTAGAGAACAAATTGATGTCGGACCACCAGCATGGGTTTCTACCAAATAAATCAACAGTTACGCAGCTACTAGAAACTTTGGAAATATGGACCGACGGATTGGATAGGGGGGAATCACTAGATACTATTTACTTAGATTTCATGATGGCATTCGATACTGTCCCCCACCGAGGCTAGCTACCAAGTTATAAAACTATGGCATCAAAGGAAATACTTTGAGATGGATCCAACATCTTTTAACTGGAAGGAAACAGCAAGTCATAGTAAATGGCAGTAAATCTTCCTTCAAAGAGGTTCTCAGGGGGATACCTCAAGGGAGCATCCTGGACCCTATTCTGTTCATCATTTTCATCAATGACCTGCCAGAGATCATATGATGTGGGATAAAATTATTTGCAGATGATGCAAAGATCTACAGAACTGTGAATTCCATGGAAGACTGTGCTGATCTGCAAAACGACCTGCTGGAAGTGGAGAACTGGGCCAAGCAGTGGCAGATGAAGTTCCATCCGAATAAATGCCAGGTCATGCGAATAGGGAGACACCACCCAGACTATACATATGTTATGCATGATAATTCTACTGGCCAGCCACTAAATCTCGAAGAGAGTGAGGTAGAGAAAGATTTAGAAGTATTTGTAGACAATAGGCTAAGTTTCTCCCAGCACATACAAGAAACCATATCCAAAGCTAATAAGATTGTGGGAATGATTCGCAGAACCTTCAAATACTTGGACGAAAAGATACTGATCACTTTGTACAAGAGCCAAGTATGGCCAATACTACAATATGGAGTCACTATATGGCACCCAACATTGAAGAAGGATATTAAATCCATTGAAGCTGTTCAGAGAAGGTTAACTAAGCTAGTGGCTCATCTGAAGGATCTTAGTTATCGAGACAGACTCAGGAGACTCAAGTTGCCAAGCCTCACATACAGAAGATTTCGTGGGGACATGATGAACATGTGGAAGTTCCTGAATGTTGAGTATAATGTGGATGACGCCTTGCTATTCAGACACACACAGAGAAGCAGTACCAGAGGTCACTCCAAGAAGCTTTTCAAGCAAAGGTACAACAGCTCACTCAGAGGGGCCTTCTTTTCACAGCGAGTGATTAACATGTGGAATAAGCTACCGGAAGAAGCGGTGAAAGCAGCTACCATAAATCAATTCAAGAATGCGCTGCACAGGGCCTGGGCCAGAGAAACATTCCTGTACCATTTCGAGGCTGCATACCACTAGGGATTGGGGGACTCGAGGGCTCGGGGTTGGGGGCTCGGGGCTGGGGGGGGGGGGAGTCGGGGGGGGGGGGGGGGGCTAGGGCCTGGGGGCTGAAGGCTAGGGGTGGGGGTGGGTGGGGTGTGGAGCTGGAAGCTGGGTGCTCGGCTGGAGGCTAGTAGGCTGGGGGTTGGGGGTTGGGGCTGACAGCTGGTGGGGGGGGGGGGGGGCAGGGAGATGGGGGCAATGGCTGGGACAGGAGGCTGGGGGCTGGGGGTTGGAGGCTGGGAGTTGGACTAGGGGTTTCTTCTTATCTGATAAATGTATCATTTAGATGACAGATGTAGTCGAGACATATTCTCATCAATGAATGTATTGATGTGAAAAGCGCGACCCATAAAACTATGATATTCTACATATCACATAAATAAATTATTATGAGGAATTATATTTAATTTCGCATATTTAGTTTTGTTATAGATCTAATTTAATTCAGCTTAAATTAATTTAATTGGCCGTTATAGTTAAGAGAGAGGATGCATGTTAGGATGTGTTTCACCGTATATAAACATTAACTTGTTAATTATTAGGTGACCAGACGGGATGACCGAATGAGTTAGAGCGCCCGTCTCCCGTGCTGGTAGATTGTGGGGTCATGGGTTCGAACCCTGGTCGATTCAAACCAATGACTTAAAAATTGATACTTGTCGCTTCCTCGGCAGGCGCTCGGCATTATTAGGACAGGGCAAGGATTGGTGTGCTCAGTGTCAGGATAATGTGACTGAGTGGGGTACCAGGTCATGGTGCCAGCGGCCTGGTTTCCCAGTGGGACAGCACTATAAAGTCGCCATGAGTGCGCACTGTCACAAGTCGGTACCCGTCCTGATATGACCTTAGATGTTGCTAGGACACAACACAACAACAACAAATAAACAATATTGGGTTAAAGTTCTCGTTGCGCGAACTCTAAATGCCACTCCACCCCCACCATGCTCCACCCCCACACACCCACCTTCTTGGTGTGTGGTTAAAATTTAACGGAATGTTCCCAGGGATGCGTTCAGAGTACACTTAGTTAGATATCCATTCATTAATCACGAACAGAGATCGATCTGCTGTGCTGGGTGAAGGGAACCATAGACGGGGTGTCGGTAGGTGTCACTGCACTAAGCAAATGTGCCAGAATCTCTCGTCTACAATTTCGAGTGGAAGTATATAAAATACACAATTGGTCATGAGAGACTCGGGAGCTTAGCCATTAACACTAGTACTACACTCGTGTTACACCAATAAGGAAATGCAAGGAATATGAACATTTTGCCTTATCTCCATAAGGGAGGAATTTTAACTTCCCACACCTGAACCCACAGGTTCGAACCCTGGTCGAGTCAAACCAATGACTTAAAAAGTGATACTTGTCGCCCTCCTAGCCAACTCGCTTGGCATTATTAGGATAGGGCAAGGACTGGTTGGCTCAGTGTGAGGATAATGTGACTGAGTGGGATGTCAGGTCATGGTGATGGTGGCCTGGTCTCCTAGTGGGGAAGCACTATAAAGTCACCATAGCGTGTGTACGCTCACAAGTCGGTACCCATTCTGATATGACCTTAGATCTTGCCAGGATGTAAAACTCCAACAACCACCCAACCGTGAACCTGAACATGGACAATACGCGCCGTTGTGCTAAAGCCACTACATCCATTCCACGACATCTCCACAGACGCGGTGGTCGAATCGGCAGAGCGCAGGCTTCCCGTGCGGAAAGTCGGGAGTTCGAAACCCGGCTAAGCCAAAATTGATACTTGTCGCTACCTAGCCTGGCACTAGGTATTTCTAGGATAGGGTATGGATGGTGAGCTCAGTATCAGTTTGTTTGTTTGTTTGTTGTTGTTTTACGTCCTCGCAACATCTAAGGTCATATCAGGACGGGTACCGACTTGTGACAGTGCGCACTCATGGCGAATTTATAGTGCTGTCCCACTGGGAAACCAGGCCGCCGGCACCATGACCTGGTATCCCACTCAGTCACATTATCCTGACACTGAGCACACCAGTCCTTGCCCTATCCTAATAATGCCGAGCGCCTGGCTAGGGAGCAACAAGTATCAATTTTAAAGTCATTGGTTTGACTCGACCGGGACTCGAACCCACGACCCCACGATCTACCAGCACGGGAGACGGACGCTCTAACTCATTCGGCCATCCCGTCTGCTCAGTATCAGGATAATGTGACTGAGTGGGAAATTGGTGGCAGTGGCCTGGTCTTCCAGTGAAGCAGCACTATAAAGTCATCATGAGTGCGCACTTTTACAAGTCGGTACCCATCCTGATATGACCTTAGATGCTGCCAGGATGCAAACCCCCCCGACAAACACATTTATGTCGGTGCATATTTATTTCTCCCTTTACACCGTTTGGTAGGTCTGACTTAAGCCCTGGTCACATACACGTTAGTGAACGTAGTTGAACGTAGTTGAACATGGAATAGTTTAACGTGGGTCAAACTATGGTGAAAAACATTAAGGTATGGCAGGTTTTGGTAAAGATAAATACGTTATGCCATGGATGCCAGTACGTTCAACGTACATTAGCCTCCACTACGGTCAACTATGTTCAACTACGTCCAAGTATGTTAAAGTATGCTAAAGTATGCTAAAGTATGCTAAAGTACACTAAAGTAGGCTAAAGTACGCTAAGTTATGCTAAAGTAGCTAAATTATGCTAAATTATGCTAAATTATGCTAAAGTATGCTAAAGTACGATAAAGTATGCTAAAGTACGATAAAGTACACATAGTATGCTAGAGTATGCTAGAGTACATTAAGAGTATGGAGACTTCACCACAGTAAGTTAGCCTCAAACGTAGCGCTCATTTGAACATGTCCAAAGATTAAATCGGAACTCACAGCCCACCCACATTATTATCAAGTTAGCATGATGGAGAAGTATGGATGCTGGTATGTTCAACTACGTTCAACTACGTTCAACTATGTTCAACTACGTTCAACTATGTTAAAATACGTTCAACTACGTTAGCCTCCACTACTTTCAACTACGTCCACTAACATGTAATTGACCGGCCTATAGAGTCAATTCCAATTTGCGAATGTGAACTATCCGTCCACATCAATCATATTTTGATAGTAGTTACCAACATTGTGTCTATGATCTGCACAAACTCCGATTCACCCATCCAAACATAGGAGTTCTATGCGGGGGTTCAATTCAACTTGATTTGCGTACACTATACATGCAAAACACACCTTAAAGCTGCATAGTCCGATGGAGCATACAATTTTCAAAACCAAAACACTTATCTAGATTTTATTCTACATATCTAACTTAGATACTGATGTGCTTATTAACCATGTGTTGCCATTCAGAAGGGAATATTGAGTCAATTTAATAGAACCTGTTACTGCTGAAGCCAATCGCATCTGAGTTTTGACATGCATGCCAAAATTAATTGTACATGATTGAACTTCAAATATCTCAAAAGTTAACCTTTTAAAATAAAAATTACTTCAAACTAAAGTAAGGTGGATCATTCTAATATATTTATCTGAGAAAGTGACAGAAACTCAAAACCATCGGACTATGCAACTTTAAGCCACACAGGCCGCCCACTCGTAACCGCCATCTGAGGGGAGCGGAGGCGCCTATTGTAGTTCGTGCGTTTCCCACCAGGTGGCAGGGTGTTGCGGTGCCGCTTACTTTATGTTACAGCCGAGCATCTCTGGGAGCGTCGTTTCTCTCTGATTGGCGGCGGATTCAGTCCGCTTGTGATGATAATTAGATATTAATTGACTGGTTGCACAATTAATCGCAGACAGGCTCGTACAGTGTCTAGGTCACTGGTGCATGTGTCTACATTTAACTAACATTAATGGGTCGGGGTTTCATGGAGGTGGCCGTTGGGAAAAGATATAGAAGGATGGGGAGGTGTGGGGGGGGGGGGGGTCCCACGAGCCGAATACCTACCAAGTACCAGCATCTAGCCCCAAAATTACTTGCTAAAACTAATTAAAGTGATAATTTTATAATATTTTCTTCACAATAAAAAACTACTGTGCAATTTCTACAAATAACAATCACCCAGAAATTCATTAGAATCCAAATATAATTACCGATCATTGATATTTCTCCCATGTATCATTTTGTATGGATGATTTCATTAAATTTTTTAAACAAACAAATCTGATTGGAAAGTAATTTGATTAATTAAGACGACCTTTGACCCGGGGAGGGGTGCCATTTCATCGTACTACTTACCGGTCTGTTGGGAACTGACCGGTGGCGGCTGATGCGTCCTTCACGTGATCAGAGGTTGATCAACATCGCGCAAGCACTCATTATTAATTTGCCACTGCAATTGGTGTACGTATAAAGGAGTCTGTTTAGATTGTAAGCCCGATAACGGGCTATTACGATACACAATGCGAATAAGGCACCGGACGCCCTGACAAGCGATATCGTCATTAATAACGCATTACGTAGGAGGACGGACTCTTCCCGGAACCCAATCGATGGTCTCCGCCGTTGAGAGGTATAGATGTTTTTTTTTTTTTAAAGATTAAAAAAAAAAGAGGTTATATTCATTAACATAGGTGAGGTAGTACAAACACATTAAAATGCCATCTGTGTACCCCCACCCCCACCCCCACCCCCTCCCCCACCCCCACCTGACAATCGCGCCTACACACGCCCCTCTGCTAACACCCACACTTTAGCTGACAGTTGGAGGCTGGTTCGACACACAGATGTTGCCGATATTCCGGTTTGCACTCGGAGTGTGTTAAATTACTTGTATTTATTTAGCGTGTTGTATCCCGGGTACTTGTTCGTGTACTATATATGAGCTGGGTACCGGTGGGCTGAACAGGTGCCACGTGGTGTCTCCTGTAGACCTATATGAACCCCCCCGCCCCCCTCCCCCACGCTGCTCCGTGAGGGTTGTCCGGATTGACAGAGTGGCGTATTGATTCTTGCCTTTGGGATATAACGCGGGTGGAGAGTGCGTTGCCCTGAAAGCACTCTTTGCATGTGCGAGTTTCCTTCACGGTGCATGATGACATAGACGTCTTGGGAACAGCATCCCGGTGCGTGCCGCTCTCCCGCCTCCGTCGGCGTGACGGACGGGGCGCCCGGGGCCGCAGCAGGCGGACAGCGGCGCCTTGTGGGCCGGGCGGGCGGGGGCCGAGCCGCGCGCCGTGTCCTCATCAATGATGCAGGGCCTGGGCGCCGGCCGCCCTCCCGCCGCTGCGTGACGGGCGGGCACTGGCGCCGGGCGCCGTGTCGCGCCGCTGCCGTGCCTCCCGCCGCCGCCGCCGCCGCCGCCGCCTCCCTCCTGCCCCCGCCACCTCCTGCCGCCTCCGACGGCCGACCGCCCCCCCCCCCGTAGCCTCCGGCCGCCTTCCGCTAGGGAAAAGGTGGACAGAGGAACGGACACAGAAGTCGAGGGGGCCCCCTCCCCCCCACCCCCCCCCCCCCCCCACCTGGTCGATCCCAACATTTGGACATGAATCTAGTATGTTTTTCATATATAGTACATATAACTCACTCATAAATAAATACATATATATATATGTGTGTGTCATCATACATACCATATCCGGACCAGACAGGATGGCCGAATTGGTTCGAACCCTGGTCGAGGCAAACCAATGACTTACAATTTACATATTTATACTTGTCGCTTCCTAGCCCGCACTCAGCATTATTAGGATAGGGCAATGACTGGTTGGCTCAGTGTCGGGATAATGTGACTGAGTGGATAGGTCTCCCAGTGGGGTAGTACTATAAAGTCACCATGAGTGTGCACTGTCACAAGTCGGTACCTGTCCTGATATGACCGTAGATGTTGCCAGGACGTAAAACTCCAACAACCAACCAACCAACCTATTAAGTATTATATCCGGGGTTTTATTCTCAACCTTGCAAAAGAAAAACTCACAACGAACCGTCGTGCGGGTACAAGTTCACCCAGCATGTTCACTCGTACTACACACACACACAGACATACACACTCACTTACTCACACACACCCACACACACTCACTTACTCACACACGCACGATAAAACTGTACTGCGTACCCAAACCTTTACCGACACCCTCGTGTCCACACCCCAATATCCGCCTCCGCCCGGCACTCAACGCGATGCCAAGCCGGGGGCTTGCCGAGTGGCTCCCCGGTAAGCCTCCTCCCCGGAACAGGCCGGCCAATTCACGCCGCCGTTAAGGGATAGGCCTGGCAAATGTCCCTTTTACAATGTAGACTCATGCCATGGGCCTATTCCTCACCGACCCCGAATCCCACAATGCTGAATAATGCACTCTCACATCATTGCCATCATTCCAATTTGAAAAATTAATTGTTAATGCCGTGAGCATTTGCGCATGTACAGGGTAGTAAAGTATGAGTTTTATTATTATTATATCGAGTATCGCCATCGGTATTAAATTGAGACTCAATTACTGGTAATATAAATATAAGCCTCCGGAACACGCACACCTGTTCCACACGCGTACGGGCCGTGCCATTTACTAATTAGTAGTTAGGTTTTGAAATATATAGGAATATCAATGAAATTAAATTACTTCTTTGTGACTTTCACCCATGTATTTACGATGATATTTTAATTAGTATATACAATATAATATTATATAGGTTATATGTATTCGGACAAAGATATTGAGATCATGTAAAATACATATTATTAGATATATTTATGATATGACCACTATGTTAATGTTGTAGTGGTTACCATATATAAAGTGTTGCATCATTCTAAGCATGTATAATATCTGCTCTAAAACTTATTATAATATGTACATACAGGAGGGAATATTCATATATAAGTGACTTACATGTAATTAAGCACGAGCTCAGTATTAAACGCAGCTACACAAATAATATAACTACGTGCGTAATTATTACATGATTACAAAGCTTCCGAAAGTCAAGCACTTATGCCCCACGGCCTTCTGTGTTTTGTTTTTGTTTTTTTGTGGTCCGTTTTAGCTATTTCTTTACATTTACACCAGTGGTTTGTGTGAGCTGATTGCTGATAGCTGATTGCATTTGGCATCGCATTCACCCCGCACTCGCACCCATACACACTCACACACCATCACACACCGACACTCACATCCAAGTATTACCATTTCACGGTAGAGATAGCACTACAACCATGCACGTGCAACTTTGTGAATGCCATTGTGCGGCCGGAAGAAGGTTTGGAGAAGAAGAAAAAAGAGAGACATATTAAAAGAGAGAGAGAGAGAGAGAGAGAGCAGGGAGTGAGGGGGTATGAGGGGTGGAGAGGGAGTGACACATAACAAGAGAAAATGGGGAAGAGCGAGAGAAATAGAGAGAGAGAAAGAGCGAGAGAGAGAGAGAGAGAAAGAGAGAATATAGGGTGGGGAGAGAGGTGGGGGAGAAAGAAATAGGAATAGAGAGGTGACAGGAAAGAAAGAGAGGGAGGCGGAGAGAGATAGAGATATATAGAGAGAGGCGGGAGGTTGAAGAGTGTTAACCTAACAATACATTAACACCAACAATGCTCCAGTGATTTCCTGCTGTGCTTGCCAAGTTGTAGGTGGTTTGAAATTGAGACCTTATTGCACCTATTTCAATATTACTGACTGAGTGTTCTCGCTATGAACACACAACGTTGGAACCTCTGCCAAAAAAACGCGCGATTTGGCAGATTAGTAGAGTCTTAAATGCGCGATGGTGTTGTGGCGTAATTAATTTGGAGGTTTGTTGATGTTCGGCCGTGGGTGGATCGCCATGTGTATATTAAGGTACGGGTCCTAATTAGTCACGCCTGAGCTGCTAATGATGAATTTATAACCCATTCTTCTTGCAGATAATCAGAAAAGAACCCCCATTCATAAATTCATTATACTGCTAGTTTTATTGTTACACACATGCCCATTATATGTTGATCAGTGCAGTCGGATACATGGATGATATACGTTCATTGTATTGTGTTTCCATCTAGTTCCTGTGGAATTGAGCATGAACATCTAATATGCTAAATGTAGGTACCGGCAGCGAAATTTAAAAATCTGCATTGGGTCCAATATTTTTATTCCATCCTGTAGACGTTGAAATTATAAGCCTAAATCCAAAAGCAGTTAGGTTATGAATGGTATTGTTCTTGAGATAATAATTCTTTAAGATTAAATATATCAAATGTATTAATTTTGAATCAAAAGTGGAACTTTGACCCAATTTAATAACAAGGGGAATGATGTGAGGGGAGTTCTGCTAATGTCTGTCTCGAATCGAATATCTTCATATCTTATTTACAGTTGAGTTAATGTATGTGTTATATAATTATGCATTGTAGGTTATATGTGTATATTAGGTGTGCAGGCTTATATGCGTCCGCTATGTGAATTAATCATATAGCAGTGTGCACAAACGAAGGGCAACTTTAAAGAAAGGGCCGTCCTCGCCCGGGCGGAGTGGGTGCGACGCGGGGCGGCTCGGGGCTACCCGCCGGCCGGGCCGCCTGGCGCGCCGCCAAGCCGGTCCCCTTTCCTCCCTGCTCCCCGGGCTCCTTGTTCCGCGGCGCTCAACTCTCCTCAGCCCGAACAGCAGGCAGATATAGCCATCCATACACCAAGGTGTAGAGAGTAGCTTCAGTAATCACTATATCAGTGTGAGTTCACCATTCAAAGAGTATCCTCTGCGTGTTTATAAATACGGGAGAGTTGTACCGATGTTCAAGTATCGCTATCCCAAATCGTACTGACACGCGGATCTAACATTACTGTAACTGTAATTGGGAAAGGTAAACTGTGTTAATTAAAAGTTAAGTAAATATATGACAAAAGTCGTACTGCATTGGCATTGTATTTGCTTTAGTACCCCATATTCCTGGATATGAAAACATCATATATTTTACACTAAGGATTGCGCGTGTCACCGAACGTCCTCTCAATGCGACGGGTTAGTTCTCCATTACAACACCAGGCGGCGACGCTGTGCAGGCGAAGCCATCTGTTGGTAGACGATGGAACTAATAAGACCACTCTTTTTGTTGTCGTTGAGCGCCTGAGGCAGAGGTGGGTGGGAACAGTTCCACGTGGCAGGGTGCTAAGATGGCTATCCATCACGTAACACATTAAGGGCAGAGGCATTAGCGCACAGCTTAAAGCTTAGATTCCTTACACGCGGCATGCGGCATGCGGTATGCGAACGGGTTGGGTCCTTTCACCCACACCCACACACATAGTGTCAGGTTTCTCTAACACTGTTGTCTATGGGCATTCGCATTCGCATGCCACACCGATCGCTACATGGACCGATTCAGTATTCGCATGCCGCATGCCACATGCCGCATGTAAGGAATCACCCCCATTGACTTAGATGCTTTTCAATTTTTTGCCGCATTCGCATACCGCATACCGTGTGTAAGGAATGTAGGCTTAAAGCTAAGATTCCTTCTACGCAGTATGCGGTATGCGGCATGCGGTATGCGGTATGCGGTATGCGGTATGCGGTATGCGAATGGGAGGATTCCTTCTACGCGGTAAGCGGCAAGCTTCTCACCACCACCACCACCACTACCAGATGTTTCCACTCAGCACCCCTGTGTGTGACCGTTCCATAAAGATCAGTCACCTCTCCTCCTAGTCTAAAACTAATGGACAAGTGCGACTGATGTTTCTATTCACATACCGCGTGCCGCATGCCGCATGCCACACCGATTGCTACAGGGACCGATTGAGTTGCCGCATTCACATTCGCATTCACATTCGCATACCGCGTGTAAGGGATGTAGCCCATTGACTTCAAGGCGTTTTGATTTTTTGCCGCATTCGCATTCGCATACCGCATACCGCATACCGCATGTAAGGAATCTTAGCTTAATGCGCGACACAGGATGTAATGGTGGCATTTCTTATGAGATTATACACAAATTGACCGTGTCTAATGCCAGGTACGCACCTACTGTTTATCCGCACCCACCTACCGTATACAACCTAAAACTGCCTGTTTCGCACACAAAAGTCGTTAGGTGTGCGATCCCCTAGCACACCTACCGATTGCGATTCGCGACTTAAAACTCAGTTTTAGGGCCAAAACTGCTTGCTTGCGATTGCGATTCGCGATTCGAAAAATGAATCGGCCCGTTTTCAGTCGTAGGCAGGACGGGACGGGGTTGCGAGTTTTAGTGCGCGAATTGTATACGGTAGGTATGTACTTGGCATAAGACACTGTATGTTACCGAAGTACCGTGCACCACCGCTGAATATGTTATTTATAGACTTGAGATCAATCCACACCGTCAGTTGTCCCGTACTGACTTGTGAGTTGGGCTTCCAGCTTTAAAAGTCACGTGGTTTTAAAATACACGTATTATGCATTGCACATGTACATGCGTTTGTTTGTTGTTTTACGTCCTAGCAACATATGAGGTCATATCAGGACGGGTACTGACTTGCGACAGTGTGCACTCATGGCGACTTTATAGTGCTGCCCCACTGGGAGACCAGGCCACTAGCACCATGACCTGATATCCAACTCAGTCACATTATCCTGACACTGAGCCAACCAGGAAGTGACAAGTATCAATTTTTAAGTCATTGGTTTGACTCGACCAGGATTCAAATCCACAAACTCATGGGTTCGATCACCCCATATACATGCGAACCGGGTGGAATAGTGGCCACGTCAGTCCGCATAAGCTGTGGATAAATGTGACCAATCCATGCAGTATATTTATAATCTAGTTTCACACACCAACGGTGGGTAAAATATGGGTACTGGGGGAATGGGGAGAGCAGAACGATTTAAGCATTTCATTCTATTATTAATTATTATTATCTTTATTTAAAAAATATTTTGTATAAAGCAGTACAAAATCCCCATTGTATTGTATTGTTTGATATCCCCGTCAGTTTTCTACATGTCCCCGTGAGGTGAGGTTTCAGTTGATAGACTATTTGGGTTACATTATTGTTATCTTTATTAACATTACGACGATGAGACAGAATCATACCCTGATGAGCATATGGGGTATACACTATATCGTACCTGTTTTCAAATGCATTTAAATAATATAAATAAATTATATATATATGTATATATATACATTGTATATATATATTCTTCTGACATAGCAGGTGTCATTTCATTCGAAGGAAACTCAAATGAAACACACTAAAATCAATATGCACAATGGTAAGTTTGTGCACATAGCAATGCTCCGCCGACCACAGAGGTTGCCGAAGATAAAAGCATTGCATACTCATAACTGGAGGGCCAACCTCACTACAGGAGGAGTTAAAGTTGCATCGTCCGATGGTATTGAATTTCTGTATTTTTCCTGAGATAAATATATTAGATCGATCACTAGTATCTACTTTACATTACTTCAAAGTTACTTTTATTTTAAATGGTAAACTTTTGAGATTTATTGAGTCAAACATGGAAAATTAGTTTGCCAAACTCTGACACCTAAGACTTCTGCAGTAACAGGTTCTATTAGCATTAAATTGACTCAGTATTGCCTTCTGCACAGAAACAAATGCTTAATATAAGGGCATCAGTATCTAAATTAGATATGTAAAATCAAATATAGATAATTGGTTTGGTTTTGAAAATGTGATATTTCATCGGACTATGCAGCTTTAACCTCAATACAAAGACAGTTTTGTGGTTATTTGTTAACCTTTTACTATGCCGGAAATGTGGCTAGGCCTGTGTGTGTGTTGTGGTAGTGGTGGTGGGTGAAACAACCAGGTAAACCTGGCCAATAGTGTCAATCCGAAGAGAGGGCGGTCTCAGAGCTAACGGACCATCTAGAGACTTTGTTGCCGACAAATGGGGAAATGAGGGGGTACAGTCACCATCTCGCACAGGCCGCTCCACGTGGAGTACGCGCGGGGGACGTTGGGTCCCGGGCAGCCGGGCTGGCGACCGGGCACCAAGCCCCGGGCACCGTGTGAGCGGGTCACGGTCAGTTAGGTACCGGCTGACCCCTGCTACACACACACCCCCCCCCCCCCCGCCCGTCCGCAGTTAGGGCAGGAACTGGGCTTTGAAATCGGACTTGGTCACGAGCTAAGATACAGTCACCATCGAAACGAATATAATTATAAAGCGGGCATATGGGTGTGTGTGAGTGGGTGCGTGGGTGTGTGAGGACGAGGGTGATGTCTGGAACTGGAAGCTGGTGAAGGCGTGGTGGTGGTGGTGGTGTGTGTGTGGATGTGTGTGTGTGTGGATGTGGGTGTGGGTGTGTGTGTGGGTGTGTGTGTGGGTGTGTGTGTGGGTGTGGGTGTGGGTGTGGGTGTGGGTGTGGGTGTGGGTGTGGGTGTGGGAATTATATTTAAAATGCCATTAAATTTGAAGTTGCATAGTCCGATGGTTTTGAGTTTGTGTCATTTTTCTGAGATAAATATATTAAACTGATTGCCATAATCTACCTTACTTTAATTTGAAGTAATTTTAATTTTAAATGGCTAACTTTTGAGATATTTGATGTGTAAACATCGCACATTAGTTTTGGCAAGTATGCCAACACTCTGACACCATAGGCTTCTTCAGTAAAATGTTCTATTAAATTGCCTCAACATGCACTTCTATGCAGGAACTAATACTTAATAAGTGCATCAGTATAAAATCTAAACAAAGTATTACCCCGTTAAACCAAACTTGAAGGGGCCCTAGAAATTTATTTGGATTAACCGATCATTAGTTTAACCGAGCTTTGGCTTTGACTTTGACTTTGAGTAAGAGTGTATTGCACATGTATATGCAATGTATGTGGACACTTTGATTATTGTTTTTTATGTATGTACAGTATAACCCCGCTAAACAAAGCTCAGTTAAACCAAACGATCGGTTAATCCAAACTTTTTTCGGTGGCCCGCAAAATACTACCATTTATCATATAAAAAAAGTCAGATGACCTTTATAGGCACATGAAAGTTTGGTTTAGCCATACTGGAGCGGCCTGGGGTCCGACAATTTTGGTTGGATTAACAGATAATTTGGATTAACCGACTTTGGTTTAACAAACTTTTTTATATGATAAATGGTAGTATTTTGCTGGGCCACCAACAAAAATTTGGATTAACTGATCGTTTGGTTTAACTGAGCTTGGTTTAACGGGGTTGTACTGTAATTGCTTTGGTTTTGAAAACGTGATGTTTCATCGGACTATGCAGCTTTAGCATATACATATTTCCATTCGCTAAACCAAATGCTTCGACACTAAAGTATCTGAGCAACATTGCACCATTGGTTGGTTGTTGGAGTTTATGTCCTGACAACATCTAATGTCATATCAGGACTCACCGAGCCGCCGCAACGTCCACTCGCCACCCCCCACCCACCACCCCCTGCGACATTACCCTTCTTCTAGTCAAACTAAGCGGGAGGTTGGAGGCTAGGGGGGGGGGGGGCAGTGGGATGGGGTGGTGGTAATGATGGTGGTGGGGGTGGGTGGCAAAATAAACGCGACCTTCATCATGATCGAAATGATGTGGAAAACGAGTGCTGTCTGCGCCCGGCCCCGCCGGCCGTTAATAACATGTCCCTGTGAGGGCGGACCGATGTGCGCGCGTCTGCGCGTGCGTGTGTGTGTGCGTGCGTGTGCGCGCGCGTGTGTGGCTGTGGGGGTGGGGGTCGGGGTGTGTGTGCAAAGCCCATCCGCCGTCACATCCCGCTGCGGCAATGTAATAACGCCCGCCTCCCCTGGCACGGGGACACCCGCCCGGCACTCCACTCGTAGTGTTGCCGGGAGCACCGGGCGAGCTGAGTCGCACTGCCCTCCCAGTCCCCGCCCCGTGCCCGCCCCTCCCCGCCCCGCCGGCGGGAACAGACAGGAACACTGTACGGTAGATGTATTAAACACCCATTGAGTTATTTTATGGCCCCCCCCTTCTCCGTCTCTCTCTTTTTATTATTATTTTTTTTCCAGAGGCGACACATGTATTCCATGGTCATACGGGTATCCGATACTTAGGTGTTGTGAGGCGTTTACCGATTTCCTTTTAGGACATGACATTTCCATTTGACCGGACGGGGCGAGTTACCTTAATTCCATAATATCTATAATATAATATATATATATATAGCAAATGCAATATATATATATATATATATATATATATAATATATATGATATATATAATATATATAATATATATAATATATATAATATATAAAATATATAAAATATATATAATATATATAATATATATAATATATACAATATATATAATATATATGATACATATAATACATATAATAATATATATAATATATATATAATATAATATAAAATATATATATATAATATATATAATATATATGATATATAATATATATAATATAAATATAATATATAATATATATCATATATATCATATATATATCATATATATATAATATATATAATATATATAATATAAAATATATATAATATATATAAAAATATATATATAATATAAATTAATTAATGTAGCAACTATCTGCCAAATACCATGCTTATTAGGACCTTCTTTCTTACAGCGCACTCTTTCCCCTCAGTTTCCCCTTTTCCCCTCAGTTTCCCCTTCTCCCCTCAGTTTCCCATTCTCCCCTCAGTTTCCCCTTCTCCTGTCTCCTGCACTTCTCAACCCCAGTACCCTCTCCCTCTCCCCACCCACTCTGTTCTTGCCACCATGGGGGGTGCAACGAGATTAAGGTCAAAGCAATCATATCTGGTGCGGATAAATTAGCAGTTCATTAATGAAGCAGGTTGTAATTGGGAGATCCAGACCTCGACTGTGGGTCAACTATTGGGATCAAAGACTCCCCCCCCCCATCCCATGCACGCCCCTTCACCCTCCACACACCCAGACACACACATGCAAAAGCACACACACTCAGTTCTAGCTCGGGCCGCGGCGTTCCACTTTGTTTCCTTCCATAACAAGTTAGCGCATGCGCAAGGACGGGCCCCCGCCTTTGCGGCCAGATTTGCATACGTGCTGCGATGTAATGGCAACATTTGTTTGCACCGAACAGGCACGGCTCGTCGCGCCCATTGTGTGAGGCGGACCCGGCCTGGAGAAAGAGATGGGAGAGGAGGGGGGAGGGAGCGGCGGGAGGAGGGGGTGGCGCCGGGTTCCTCCCGGTAGGTGCACACGGAAGTGCACTCATATAGAGACGGTCCCACAATGCACCGGGAACAAGATATGTAGGTCATCAGCACAATTAAAGCATGGGTATTATTACAACTGTCTTGATAGCTATCATCCACCATCTCATCATCATCATCATCATGCTGTCGGTCGCGATGCGAGAAAGACTGCTTTCATTACTTGACTGCCGCTCTCCATTTAGCTCTCTGCTCTGAGAGTTGCGTCCATGAGTCGGTCTTAATCTCTCTCAGCTTCAGGTTTCTCTTGATGGTATCCTTGAACCGGAGACGAGGGCGCCCTCTCTTTCTGTAGCCAGAAGACAGTTGAGAATAGAGGATCTGCTTTGGTAGCCTGTCTGATGACATCCTCATGAGGTGTCCAGTCCACCGGAGATTCTTTTTGATCAGAAGATCTTCCATAGAGGGCAGCCCCAATTTCTTGAAATTTCCTTATTTGTCACTTTGTCCTTCCAGGTTAGCCTCATGATTGAACGCAGATGTCGCATCATGAAGGCATGCAGCTTTTTCACCTGTTGTCTGTACACTGTCCAGGCCTCGGCTCCGTATAGTAGGGTGGATAGCATGATTGCACGGTAGGTACATTTCATGAAAGCTGCCTGCAAAAGTGTTGAAGTGCTGCTGGCTTTTGCAAGTTACCAGCGGCACTCTCTCGGGGAGCAAATAGAGGTTTCACACTGGCAAGAACATGTCAAGACAGGCGCAAAACTATTTGTCCCTGCAGTGGCTGGTCGGGAGATGTTGGGAGTTCCATACATCAACCGCCCTTAATGCTGCCACAGTGACATGGTTTTCTGTTTAGGGTTTGCTCTCTTAGCCTTCGGTTCTGTCAAGAACCTGTACCACAAGGCAGTGGTTTACAACTCTGCAAGGCAGGGGCGTCAAACTCCCTGAGGTATTGCTATACCTGCAATACCTGCACATCTAATCCCTTAATAATAGGGTAGCACATACATGAATATGATCTCCTCAGTGACTTCCGGTACATCTGTCTGTTCTGTTCTTCCCTCTGTGCTGTTTGCCTGTGTGTCTGATTGTGTGCGTCTGAGTGTGTGTCTGTGTATCTGACTTGATGTTTGCTTCTCTATCTTCGACCCTCTGTACACATACAAAAATCGTGGGCAGAATGAGTGAGCGCCACTAGACAAGTTACAGCGTTTGAAGGCAGGGGGCGATACAATCGGCCCGGTTGCATAATAGATCAACAATCAAATAACAGATTAGTGTAGATGACTTAGAATATAATAAGGTGTGAAAGCTTCCGATTCATTATACTTGTATAATACTTATACACCACATATATACATATATATTTACTCTCCCATTTACATCGTTTCAGTAAACATCGCTTTGCTATAAGGTCATTGAGAGAGGGAAACTATGTATATACGATCAAATATATTACTAATATAAAATATAAATATAATATATATATATGTATATAATGGTAAAGTCGTGATTTAGGGGAGTTGGTGCATATCTGTATAAAGGCACATCAATCTATATGTGTAATGCATATGTAAATGGCGATACATACATACGTATATATGTACAAACACATACACACACATATATATATATATATTTATATACATTATATATATAATACTGCTTATAAAGGTTATAGGTCCACCACGGATAGATTGAAGTTAATTCAAAACATCAACGCATCTTAAGTTAAATATAGATTATGGGAGCAGCTAAATCTAAAAATAAAAAAAGTACTATCCACACATCAACACTACCATGACTGTCCCTTATAAGTTATAAGTTACATTACCCCAATTGTGTTTCTCTAGCACATTAGCACATCCCCTCACCTCCCCGACCTACTCACCCACTCCCTTCCCACACCCACTCACCCACCCTACACCGACACGCTGCAGCCTCAGCAGACTGGCCCGTATAATGTCAGTCTGTCTGCGGTCTCCGGGGTGATCCGCTTAACTACTTTCTAGGTGGATCCCGCGGTGGGACCCCCTTGATCCCGGCCGGAACGGCGTGAGAGGTGCGGGTCAGGGGTGGGTGGTGGGTGGTGGGTGGTGGGTGTGTGGGTGGTGCGTGGGAGTGTGGACGTGTGGGTGTGTGGGTAATGTGTGGAGTGGGAGTTCGGGTGTGTGGGTATGTGTGAGTGTGTGTGAGTATGGGAGTGTGGGTGTGTGGGCATGTGGGTGTGTGGGAGTGTGGGTGGTGGGGGTGGTGTGTGGGTGGGTGAGAGTGCGAGAGTGTGGGTGTGTGGGTGTGTGGGTGTGGGTGTGGGTGTGGGTGTGGGGAGGGGTACAGGGTGCAAGTAGGGTGGTGTGAGTGCAGTGTCAGACATGTGGGTCAGAGAATGAGAGAGTGAGAGAGAGGTGAGAAATTGTGCCTAGATGGAGGTTTGATTGGGATAAATTGATTTGGTATGAAACATCTCTACATATATAAAATATATATAACAGATATAATATATGTGATATATATTACAGTTGTTTTATTTGGTTTAATTTGTTGGTAACGTCTCGCCATTTAGCACTGAGCAGTTAAATAGTACTATTACTAGTAGGGCAACAAGGGTTAAGAACTGCGTGCTGAGTTTTAAGTTCTGAGTGTTGAGAGCTGTAGAGTTGGAGAGTTGGAGAGTTGACAGCTGAGAGCTGGAGAGTTGGTGAGTTGAGAGTTTAGTGGTGAGGATTGAGTGCTGAGTGCTAAGTATGATCTGAGGGGGGCAGTGAGCCCCAGTGGACACGGCCAAACGCATACAGGTCACTGCCCACGTAATACGGTCCTCCTCCAAAGCCAACCCGACCTAGAAAACCGAGAAGAGGGGCGTTGGGGGTGGAGGAGGGAGGAGGGAGGAGGGAGGGGAGAGAGGGGGGAGTGGTACCTCAGTGCACTCCTCACACCCAACCCCACCCCCACCCCCTGCACACCCTCATTCAAAGACCACCTCGACGTGGCATCGGGTACAGAACGCCGGGGTGGTCTGGTGCGGGGACCAGTTCCACGTCCCTTAAGAATCCCCGGTTACTAGTCTCCATGTCACTCTTCCTGCCATAGTTACTGGTCTCCTGGTCCCCTACCCACCCACTTGTCATCAATCCTAATGACAAGTTAGCGCATGTGCGAGGACAGGGGACCGCCCCCCCCCCCCCCCCCCCGCCTTTGCGGCCAGATGTTACTTCACGCATGATAGTCAATATACTGGTCCCACAATTACCCGCCCACCTCCTTATCCTGGTCCCGCTACCAAACACATATTTTTACTCCTCGGCCCGACACTACAGAGGAGAGAAAAAGACACCCATATTCTATACCCTCAAGCCCTTCCTGACGTTAAACCCCAAACAGCAGTGTGTCTATTTATAGTTTAGTTTAGTTTATGCGAGGTGCTCTTGAAGGATAGGTGTTTAGTCTTTGAATGCATCAATAACGATGTATGGATGTAGGTTTAGGGTGCGGCTCTGTAGTAAGGTCACCCATGCCTATATGTAAGATGTTAAGGGCCTCCTTGCATAACCTTTGATAATTTATGACAGAAATTCAATATTTACTTTCTCTTATATTCTAAGACAAAAGTTTTGATATGCCACATTATGGATATAATTGACAGGAAACTGAACTTAACTCATTTTTCATGACAGCAATAGGTACTTTGCATAATTCATGATAATAAATTCATCAGAATTGTTCGTAAATGTGTTTATCATGTTCCTTACCCATGAAAACATATTGTGCTAATTGGATGTTCGATTGCTGAGTTATTGCAGGAAAACTGATATTTCATGGTGGTGTCTGCTAATTGCGTTTTTCACCCATTTCCACCAATTTCAAACTTTTGATATGTTCCAAAGGGGATAAAACTGAAATGCATGGTGGTGAAAAATGTTGCAATTAGTGTGATGTTTCACCACAAATTGACTGGACTATAATCAGACCCAGTCGAGCGGGATGGCAGTTTGTGTAAAGCGCCCGCTTCCCGTGCGGAAGTCGTGGAATCAATCCCCGGCTCAGTACAAACCAAATACTTACAAAATCGGCATTTCTTTCACCACTCATCACATATTCATTTCCTAGTTTATTCATCATTAATTTTGTCTGTAGATGTCTAAATGGCTCATAAAGTAACAGTGTTTATGTCAGGAAGACCAATTCCCCAACACGGACAAATATATTAATCTTAAGAATAAAATATATTTACTACAACAACAACAACAACAACAAAAAGCTTGGTGCAATGAGGTTGACTCCTAGTCTTATGTTTTGACAAAATGAAACTGAAATTCAAGGAAATTAATAACTTAAGTTCCTTATGGAACAAATGTGGAGTCTAGGCTGTTGGGCCTCTGAGACATCGCCTTAGCTTCCCTTTGCTCAATCCTCAAGTATTAATGTCAGCTGAAGATTACCAGTTCCCAGAATCAACCTCTGATATTGCATGCCATGCGCACATTTCTCTCTGTCTCATGCTCTCTATATATGTATATATAACATTTCTCATTAGTGTTACAGGTACCGGCGATGTAGAGGGTTCACACACAAAGGTGGCGCCGCCACTTTCAGTATTTGGAATTAGATTAGCTACATTCTTATGCACCATGAGACATGGCCTTGTTTGTTTGTGTCCATTATACATTATGTGCCGTTTAATTAATTATGCGAATATAAATAACGGATTGATCCGCCATCAGTATGCACTTCCTGCAGGCTAACCACTCTTCCCCTGCAGCCTAACTCGACACCAGCGCCACCACCGACTGCATTAGACACTACATACCGCTGCACGGACGGCTTTTTCACTCAGAGCTCAAAATGATTTATTATATATCATTTCCACGATAACCCACCAAAATATAGAACCCTGGGAATATTTCAGTAGCTTGGCAACTAGAACACATTTAGGTGCTTCTTAGGTACAATACTTGAATGAATGTATTTTATTATTGCGCTTACACTACCTCCCCACCACCACCGCCGCACCACTCCCACCTCCACCCACACCCACACCTACACACATAATACCCCACACGCACCCACCTCCACACCTACACCCCACTTTCACACATCAACTCCACCTTCACACCTACACCCCATCCTACCACGCCCACCCCTCCTCCACACCCACCTCCACCCACACCCACCCTTCCCACATCCACCCCCACCCCCACACGAACATGAACACCCCTGCTCCCACCCAGACCCACCCCACCCCAACACTCACACCAACACGCCTGCCCTACCCCCTAACCCTCATCCGCACCCACCCTCACACCAACACCCATGCCCTATACCCTCACTGACCACCCCCACCTCCACCCCAACACACCCATCCCCACGCCACCCACACACCTGCCCCCGCCCCTCATGCCCTTATAGATCAGAACGCACTTAGGTGTGTGTAACCCACACATCATGAAGTGTGGCGCGAGAGCGTGGAGCCGGCTATCGTGTTGACTCACAAGTGGAGACTTCCTGCTGCCATTGACTCCCCCCCCCCCCCCCCCCCCCACCATTCCCTTCACCCTGCCCACCACAGATTGTCCCTCGTGCACTCAACAATCCTGCGACAATGTCCACCAGAATGCCTCGTAAGGCCAATGCCACCTAACCGGTGATTGCTGATCTTATCCCATTTCTTCTCCCTACACACATACTCCAATACCGGACGTGGTGGCCGAATCGGTAGAGCGCAGGCTTCTCGCGCGGAAGATCGGGAGTTCGATTCCCGGTCGACTCAAATCAATAACTTACAAAATTGGTACTTGTCGCTACCTACCCTGGCTCTCGGCATTACTAGGATAGGGCAAGCAAGGACTGGTTAGCTCAGTTTCAGGATAATATGACTGAGTGGAATATCAGGTCATGGTGCTGGCGGTCTGATTTCCCAGTGGGGTAGCGCCATAAAGTCGCCATGAGTGCGCACTGTCACAAGTCAGTACCCGTCCTGATATGACATTAGATGTTGCTAGGATGTAAAACTCCAACAACCAAACCAAACTAAACCATACTCTCATACGCCCCTACCACTTTACTGCACATGCGACACCTGCAGGTGAAGTGTGTGTGTCGGCGTGTGTTTGTGTGTGTGTGTGTGGGGGGGGGGGTGATGGGGATTGGTGCATTTCTATATATATATAGGAGCGTTAAAGAAGAGGAAAGTGGCAGTACAGTTGGCTTGTTCACGGGCGGACTTTGAGCTGCTTGCCCCGCCACCATCAGCGCCTAATGAGGGGTAACAGTGCGTTATTGGAGCGACCAGTGAATGGGTATTTCATTTCACTGCCCTGTGCCAACAGCTCACCCTGGTGGCCACAGTACACAAAGGAGGAATTAACGCGCATGGCGTTTATTAGTTATTTATCATGCACACACACACCATCACCCGCTGCCATCCTGTCTCTCCATCCCCCCACCCACCCTCACACCCACCCACACACTCACCCCTCCCATCCTCTCTTCCCATCCACCCCACACATACCCTCACCCTCCCACCCTCTCTCCCCATCCCCCCACACATACCCTCACCTCCTGCCATCCTGTCTCCCCCACACACACCCACATACTTAACATTTGATAATTGTAGCTTCCTAGCTAGGCGCTCGGCATTATTAGGATACGGCAAGGACTGGTTGGCTCAGTGTTAGGATAATGTGACTGAGTAGGATATCGCGTCATGGTGCTGACAGTCTGGCCTCCCAGTGGGGCAGCACTATAAAGTTGCCATAAGTGCGCACTGTCACAAGTCGGTACCCGTCCTGATATGACCTTAGATGTTGTTAGGACGTAAAACAACAACAAACGAAACAAACACATACCTTCACCCCCTCCCATCCCCTCCCCCCACCCAGACACCATCACCCCTATCCTCTCCCCTCATTCCCCCAAGCCACCCGGTCTATTTGCGGTTCTATTAAAGTTGGGAAATGGTGATGGGGAATGGGCGTGTCTGACGTCATAACGGCACCTGCCGCTTACGACCAGGTAAATAGGCAGCCACTCACGGACTGTAAAGGCGCGCTTAAAAATGTGGATTATTTAAAGGTGTTCTAATATGACGGAGCCGATCTAACAGTAACACATTCAACTGAATTACAATTGGTAATTATCATTAATTGAATAAGACTATTCATAGTTTGTATGGTTTCATACCAGCTATTGTAATTTGTTATTTTTCGCTTCAAGTTGCAAAATTCCCGTCCTGATATGACCTTAGATGGTGCTAGGACATAACATTCCAACAACCAACCGAGTTGCATGATTCGATTAAACCAGAACATTTGTTAGATTAAAGCACTGACCTACATTGATCCTACATATATCCAATTTGCATACTGGTGCACTTATGAAGCATTCATTGATGCACTGAAGGCATATTAAAGCTAAGATTCCTTATATGCGGTATGCGGTATGCGGTATGCGGTATGCGGTATGTGAATGGGAGGATTCCTTCTATGCGGTAAGCGGCAAGTGTCTCCCCACCACCACCACTACCATATGTTTCCCATCAGCACCCCTGTGTGTGACCGTTCCGTAATGATCAGTCGCCTCTCCTAGTCTAAAACTAATGGACACGTGCAACTGAGGTTTCTATTCGCATACCGCATGCCACATGCCGCATGCCGCATGCCGCATGCCTCACCGATCGCTACAGGGACCGATCGAGTTGTCGCATTTGCATTCGCATTTGCATTCGCATTCGCATGCCGCGTGTAAGGAATGTAGCCCATAGGCTTCAAGGCGTTTCGATTTTTTGTCACATTCGCATACCGCATACCGCATACCGCGTGTAATGAATCTTAGCTTTAGTCATTTTAATATCACATGACAATGTTGCAAGTCATATAAACCTATGTATTTCGGTGTGCACACCAAATTTATATTTGCTCGTTTCACCAAAGATTCTACTTATACTATATGTAGCCGAATATTTTGTTTCATGTCAAATATCTTCAAAGTTAGCAATTTAAACAAGGTTACTCTAAACTAGCGTAACATAGATTATAATGATCAATATAATACACATCTTTATCAAATATACCAGAAACCTAAAAACCATCGGATTATGCAACTTTAATATTAGCTAAAGATCTATGACGTTACATTCTAATGATTATCCTTAGTGATAGGATCCAGTAAAGTGTTGTAGAGCTAATTATAAAAGAGAACAACAGAGGAACACTCCATTATCTCTACACAACGATTGTTTCCATTGTATATAAGGAGATGCTTTCATAAAATAATATCACTATTCATCCATGAACAAAAATCTAAAGTGAACAGATCAAATGCCAGTTCTAAAGGTTGGTGACAACAATTAAGTTAATCCTATCAAATACGATATATGGTATCGCTGAAAGCGTGATGCAATTTAGGGAATACTATAAATAATTGTTGATACAAAAACACCCTGGTCTCTTTGATCATTATCAGGATGAATAGACCTGGTTGATTGGTGGTTGTGTTGCGCTGTATCGGCAGAAAAAGCCATGTTCACGGCCTAATCTAAAATATAAGGCAACATCTAAAGAATCAATGATTGTTGGTGGTTTTGCACTGTATCGGCAATACCAGGCATATTCGTGGTGAAATATAATAGATGACCCAACATCTAAAGATGGTGAGTTTAATGGCACATTGGCAGCAAAAGCTTGTTTTATTTAATGACACGTCTAGAGCACATTGATTTTTGTATCATCGGCTATTGGACGGCAAACATATGGTCATTCTGACATATTTGCTATTGTTGTTGTATATTACTTTTATTAGTTGATTAAGCAGGGGAAATTGTAATCGTGGACTATTGATCTTCCTCATTCCACTGCTCCTTGCCCTATCCTAATAAGGCTGAGTGCCAGGCTAGGAAGTGACAAGTATCACTTTTTAAGTCATTGGTTTGACTCAACCAGGGTTCGAACCCACAATCCCACGATCTACCCGAGTGAGAGACGGACGCTGAACTCATTTAGCCATCCAGTCTGGAGGAAACCTGCTGTTGCCACATAGGCTATACTCTTTCCGATAAGCAGCAAGGTGTCTTTTATTTGCACTTTCCCACAGACAGAGAGGACAACACATACCACAGCCTTTGATGAACCAGTTGTGAACCACTGGTTGGAATGGAAAATAGCCCAAACTGCAAATGGGTCCACTGAACAGGATCGATCGGATGACTGACACCTTCACAGGTGGACACTCTACCGGCTGAGCTACGTTCCGCTCCGCCTGTTGGCAGCAAAGGCCATGTTTATGGCGACAATATCTAAAGAGAATATAAGCTCATTACTGAGTATATTGTGTGTGGACTGGATAGGCCTAAGTGGGTACTATACAGGAGCTATCCTTTTCGCTATATTACCCTAGCATGTTGGACACGATCCTCACAAGACAAGACACCTCATAGTTTACTGTCTCATTCCAAATAATTGGCACCATATACTGCCAAGGACAAAGGAAGCCTTGCACCACATGGTCTCAAACAGTGTATGGCGTGCCGCTTAGTTACCAGGGCAACACTGTCTCTGTGACAAAAAAGTGTCGCAACGCTAACAAAAGACTTAGCAGAATAAACTTATTTACCCCCCCCCCCACAAAAACGCTGGGTTATGGAGATAACCACATGATTTTGCAATCTACTATGCTAAATATATTTACTATGCTAAATAGTTATCTATCATACTCATAGCCCACTACCATTTTGGGTGTGAATATTATGAAATCATGTAGATTAATAAACTTAAAAATAACCATATGATTTTGCAATATAGTATGTTAAATATATTGTTCAAATACTTATCTATCGTAGCCCGCTACTTTTTGGGGTGAATATTATGAAATCATGGAGACTAAAGTTGCATAGTCCGATGGTTTTGCGTTTTGGTAATTTTTCTGAGATAAATATATTAAATTGATCGTTTTAATCTACCTTATTTCAGGTTAAAGTAACTTTGATTTTAAATGGATAGGTTTTGAGATATTTGAAATTCAAACATGCAAACTTAGTTTTGGCAAGCACGCCAAAACTCTGACACCATAGGCTTCAACAGTAACAGGTTCTATCAAATTGTCTCAGTGTTCCCTTCTAGGTGGCAATAACTGCTTAATAAGTGCATCAATATCTAAGTTAGATATGTAGAGTCAAATCTATATAATTATTTTGGTTTTGAAAATGTGATGCTTCATCGGACTATGCAGCTTTAATAGACTTCAAAAGTTGAATTGAGACCTTCCTGTAGCTGCTATTTTGTTATGTTTGTTGTTGTTGCATTCTCTCCCAATTTTACAACTTTACACCAAAGATAGATAAGCACTGCATTCCGAAACCACCACATCCACAGATTGTTTACAATTAATTCCTACTAAAGCAAGGTTTGCTCTCATTTAGTCATAGTTGTCATTCACTCTTACTCTGAATGGCGGTGATTTTTAAAAATCTAGGCATCGGTTACCATGATCTGCAATGCGTTAGTGGCAGAGATAAAGGAATAGTTATTATTATTGGTTTATATTCTAATAACATTTCAAAATAAGGTCCATATTCATATCCATTCTCAACTCAAAATTGTAAAGGTTAATTAATATCTACAAATTGCACTGTGGTCTCATAAATCGATTAACTTATAATATAACAGCTCTTTCTGTTGACATGTCAGTATTGCATACCGAATCAATGTTTTATGTGTGCGACTACTCAGGGACACTAGTGTAATACATAAAAGTCATGGGATAATAAACTAATAATATTATATATATTATTAATATATATATATATTATATATATATATATGGGTGTGTGTGATTTTTAATGCATTATACGAGTATAATTTCAAAGGAAACATATACTTGATATATCTATTCCTCCAAGGCGCATTGATGGAGTGCCCCCCCCCCCCCCAAAACTGTCAGGGTAATTGGTGGGCACCCCCCCCCCCCCCCCCACAACTATTTCAATTGACAGAAGAAGTTGACAGAATTGGCGGAATTGGTCGGTGGACTGTTAGTAAGGCGCCGCCTGGTGGACGCTGGGTTGCGTGCTGGGAGGGTGACACCCTGCTCGATCCCAGGTGTTTCTGTCGCTGCTGACAGGTGCGAACAGCCCAGCGGGGATGACCACAGCAGCGACCGGTGCTGACCCTGTGACCCCCCCCCCCCCCCCCCCCCAAGTCTACCGACCGCCCCACCGCCGCCCACTGCCGGCGCTATCCGCACACCACGCGACGCATCCACCACTCATCCCCCACACACCCCGAGGCAACCTTCTCATCGCCATTCCCCAGTCTCTGCATGCGTCCCCACGTTTCCCCATATCTCACCCAGGTCAGTCATCAACTCACCTCAAACACCTGTTCTACACTATATAAGTCATTGGTTTGACTCGACCAAATTTCAAACTCATGTTCTTCCGCAGGGGAAGCCTGCGCTCTACCAATTGGGTCATGGCGTCCGGTATACTTGCAGGCATCTGGTTGAGCATAGCGGAAAGGTATACAATATTCATAGTGCTGGGGTGATGGACTGACTCCCCCCCCCCCCCCCTCCCTCCACACACACTCTGTGGTGCCAACTGATAAGGATCAACACATATTGACATAGAGGCTACAGGAGTTTATGCATATCGCATCCACAGTCATTTAAGATTGATTCAAAACGTGAACCGCCCAAATTGATGGTAATTATTTAACGAGCATGATGGCTTCGATAATAGGAGGCTCAGTAGACATATTCCACCGCATTTGTGTTCGCCGTATTATTCTGAACGCCACATTACACGGGGAAGTGGTGGGTGAGTGGGTTGAGGCTGGGGCTGGGGGCGGGGGTGGGGGTGGTGGGTGTAGGGCTTGTCGATAGACATGGCCGTGTGTGTGTGGGGGGGGGGGGTATTCACTGTGTGTGTGTGTGTGGGTGTTGTGGGGTGTGTTGGGTGTGTGGCGTGTGGGTGTGTGGGCATCGTGTGTTGTGTGTGTTGTGTGTGTGTGGTGTTGTGTGTTTCGTGTGTGTGTGTGTTTGTGTGTGTGTTGTGTGTGTGGGTGTGTGGGTGTGTGTTTGTGTGTGTGTGGGTGTGTGTGTGGGTGGTGGGTGTGTGTGTGTGGTGGGTGTGTGTGTTTGGGTGTTTGTGTGTTTGTGTGTTTTGGGTGTTTGTGTGTTTGGTGTGTGTGGTTTGTGTGGTTGTGTGTTTGTGTGTGTGGGTGTGGGTGTGGTGTGTGTGTGGGTGTGTGTTGTGTGTGTGGGTGTGTGGATGTGTGGGTTGTGTGTGGGTTGGGTGTGTGGGTGTGTGGTGTGGTGTGTGTGGTGTGGATGTGTGGGTGTGTGGGTGTGTGGGTGTGTGGTGTGTGGGTGTGTTGTGTGTGGGTGTGTGGGTGTGTGGTTGTGTGGGTGTGTGGGTGTGTGTGTTGGTGTGTGGGTGTGCTGTGTGGGATGGGTGTGTGGGTGTGTGTGGGTGTGTGGGGTGTGTGTTGTGGTGGGTGTGGGGGATGTGGGGTGTGTGGGTTGTGTTGTGGGTTTGTGTGTGTGGGTGTGTGGGTGTGTGGGTGTGTGGGTGTGTGGGGTGGGTGATGTGTGGGTTGTGTGGGTGGTGTGTGGGTGTGTGGGTGTGTGGGTGTGTGGGTGTGTGGGTGTGTGGGTGTGTGGGTGTGTGGGTGTGTGGGTGTGTGGGTGTGTGGGTGTTATCACGTTAATTATAGTTTATACCTTATTGCGGCATTCACAATTACGACATTGCTTCCTTCTTGTGGCTAGTGCATGTCACCACAAAAGAATGCCTGCTTTCCTATTTGTTGCTTTACGTCCTAGCAACATCTAAGGTCATATCAGGACGGCATACAACAATGAGACGGGGGTAGTGCGAGTTCATATAATTTTTTTTAATAGTTTGAATTTGATTTAACATTAAGATATACTGGTACAGTGGTAGTAGAAATCGTTTTTGTTGATTTAATTTGATTTCTTACAATTTGTTGATTAAGCAGACTAATATTCTCATTGCAGACTATATATGTCCACCAACAACCCATGGTCTCAACATGTATTCCCTATATGAATATTCATAGTATTTTAACGCTGTATAGTCCGATCACGCATGACATTTTCAAAACCAAAATAATTATTTAGATATGATTCTGCATATCTACCTTAGATACTGATGCACTTATTAAGCACGGTATTACCACATAGAAGGGAATAATGAGTCAATTTAATAGAATCGGTTAGTTCAGAAGCCTATGGTGTCAGAGTTTTGGTGTGCTTGCCAAAACTAATTTGACATGTTTAGACTTCAAATATTTCAAAAGTTAGCCATTTAAAATAAAAGGTACTTCAAACTAAAGTAAGGTAGACGATAACAATCAATTTGATATATTTATCTGAGAAAAATGACAGAAACTCAAAACCATCGGACTATGCAACTTTAATGAAAGATTATTGTTTATGGGCTACTTTCTTTAGCTCGAACCCAGTATATTTGAATTGGTCTGCCCTGGACGATTACAATCGAAGGCTATTATTGGTAGTAGTTCTCTGATGTCACACAAGGAAGGGAATGGTGGACTTACATAGGTTATAGGGTATACCCAGAAAACCTCCAAAGTTATGCCGAGTACACACCTACCGTTTACGATTCGCGCACTAAAACTCGTGACTCGACCCGACTCGCTTAAAACTGAAAACGGGCCGATTCATTTTTCGAATTGCGAATCGCAATCGTAATCGGCCCATTTTAGCCCTAAAACTGAGTTTTAAGTCGTGAATCGCAATCGCTAGATGTGCTAGGGTATCACACACCTAACGACTTTTGTGCACGAAAAGGGCAGTTTTAGATCGTAAACGGTAGGTGGGTGCAGATGAACGGTAGGTGTGTACCTGGCATTACTTCAAAGTTCAGTACGGTTTGTGACTCGCATGTAACTAAATGTGCTCATTTAAAGGTGCATAGTCCGGTGGTTTTGAGTTTCTGTATTTCTTCTTTTATAAATATATTAAGTTGGTCGTTATCATGTACCTTACTTTACTTTGAAGTAACTTTTATTTTCAGTGCCTACCTTTTGAGATATTTGAAGTGCAAACATGCCAAATTAATTTGGCAGGCCAAATCTCTGACACCATAGGGTTATGCAGTAACAGGTTTTTGTAAATTGACTTAGTATCTCCTCCTTTGTAGCAATAAATGCTTAATAAGTGCATCAATATGTAACTTCTAAGTTAGATATGTAGAATCAAATTTAGATGATTTCTTTTTGGTTTTGAAAATTTGATGTTTTATCAGACTATGCAGCTTTAAGGAAGTGAACAAGACAACGCTAACATTTCTAATTTCTAGGTGTAGCTTCCTGTTTTCCAGACCTATTAAATTTGCATAGTCCGATGAACTATCACATTTTCAAAACCAAAACAATTATCCAGATCTGATTCTACATATCTAACTTAGATAGTGGTGCATTTATTAAACATTTGTTTCTGCATAGAAGGGAATACGGAGTCAATTTAATAGAACCTGTTACTGCAGAGGTCTATGTTGTCAGAGTTTTGGCATGATTGCAAAACTAATTTTACATGTTTGCACTTCAAATATCTCAAAAGTTTACCATTTAAAATAAAGTTACTTCACACTAAAGTCATCATCATCATCATCATGCTGTCGGTCGCGATGCGACAAAGACTGCTTTCATTACTTGACTGCCGCTCTCCATTTAGCTCTCTGCTGTGAGAGTTGCGTCCATGAGTCGGTCTTAATGTCTCTCAGCTTCAGGTTTCTCTTGATGGTATCTTTGACATTTCATGAAAGCTGCCTGCAAAAGTGTTGAAGTGCTGCTGGCTTTTGCAAGTTACCAGCGGCACTCTCTCGGGGAGCAAATAGAGGTTTCACACCGGCAAGAACATGTCAAGACAGGCGCAAAACTATTTGTCCCTGCAGTGGCTGGTCGGGAGATGTTGGGAGTTCCATACATCAACCGCCCTTAATGCTGCCACAGTGACATGGTTTTCTGTTTAGGGTTTGCTCCCTTAGCCTTCGGTTCTGTCAAGGACCTGTACCACAAGGCAGTGGTTTACAACTCTGCAGGGCAGGGGCGTCAAACTCCCTGAGGTATTGCTATACCTGCATACTCTGCAAGGCAGGGGCGTCAAACTCCACAGTAATAATGATCAATCTAAAATATTGATCTCAGAAAAATGGCAGAAATTCAAAACCATCGGACTGTGCAACTTTAATTGTCTGTTATAAACCATCACCAAAATGACAACAGATGACACATCTTAGTAAGGGGGAATTAACTAATTTCCGTTACTTGCATAGTTCAATGAACTTTCAAAGCAGACCACATTTACTCATCAGGGCAGACGACATCTGCCGATCAGAGCAGACGACATCTAACCACCAGGGCAATGGAACATCAATGGCGGAATGCGGAGCGGAGAGGCGGCCGGCCGGGTCCGGGCAGATGTTTGGATAGACCGGGGTGCGGGCGGCGGGGACGGCGTTCACGGTCCCTGCCTCGGGCGCCGGGAGACGACACCCCGTGGTTGGATCCCCGTGCGGCTTGAAGCCCCCCCACACACACCAAACCGCGGCTTGGATCCCTCAGACCCAGCCAGCTGTGGCCGCTGAACCCACGCACAGCCGGGGGGTGTTTGACTTGGGAGAAGTCTAATTGAACCACACACCGCCCTCCCTTTCTCCACCCGCCCCCACCCCACCCCCACCCCACCCCCACCCACCCCCACAAAGAACTGTGGTGTGGGGCGAGGGATAATAATCGGACTGCATAACAAGGGATGTGGGTTCTGTATTTTATAGGCACATCCCCCATTGTCAGTGTTGAAAACGCATAATACTAATACACCATATATGGGATATATATGTATATATAGTGGATATCCCATTACACGTTTTCATATATATAGTGGATATCCCATTGTGCGTTTTCATATATATGTAGATCTAGTCTAATTTTCACCAACGAATGCTTAGATGGGAGCATTCGAAACGGCCGGAAATGTCCGGCTTGGCGCGGAGCCATCCGAAATGCGGGCCAAAGTTCCGTAACGGAACGTCCCGACGGATCCGAAATAGCATAGCTGAAGCAGGCCCGATATATATGCCGCACATTACCAATGCATACACTCGCAATTTATATTCATATAAGGTGGAGGAAGGAGGAGGAAGGGGTAGGGGAGGGAGGTGTGGTGTGAGAGCGCTGGGTAAGGTGGATGAGGAGAGAGATTGGGAGAGGGAAGGGTGGGGATGGGACGGGGAAGGGGAAGGGAAGGGCGGTGAGGCCGGGGGAGGGTGGGACGGAGGGGGAGGGGGGAGGGGATAGAAGGGGAGGGAGGGGGAAGGGCGGTGAGGCCGAGAGGAGGAAGAATCGGAGGGAGCGGAGGGCGGGATGGGCGGGGGGCGGAGAGCGAGGGAGGGCTGGGGAATGAGGGCAGAGGGCGGTGGGGAACAGGCAGTAGGTGCAACATCGGCATCCAAACGACAGGCAATCTCTCTTTTTTTTTTATAGCAGATATACACTCATATTCCACATATATAACCGCCATTGAAAGCACAAATGCATAAAGTACAGGGCGAGATTCACATGTGCACAGCTTTCTCTCTATGTATACTCTCATTGATGCCATTCTTATCTGTAAAGCATGTTATTATCTCGCAGATAGGATGCATGTCTCCACTTGCGTAGGTTGGTTATATATAATGGTTGCCAAGCTCATCATACTTTGTAGCGATCATTAACCCTCACCTATATATATATATATATATATATATATATAATATGCATCCACATATATGCGCATATATATATATATATATATATATATATATATATATATATGTATATATATATATATTCGAGAGTTCCTTTCCCACAAGTTGGTGGTGAAGATGCAAAGGTTTTTATATACAGGTGGATCCACCTAGTATAGACCGTGCATATTGGATTAATATATACATGAGATAGTGTGAGACATATTATTTAAGAGTTACTAGGCTTATAATGCATTATATACAAAACATAATCTTATTATTATGGATTTATTAATGGCATACCTAGTATATGCATGTATGGACATTATATGAAATAATCATAATGTCAGAAAGATAGAAAAAAACACATAAATAAATAAACCTGATAATATTGTAGAAATGTAACCATGTGAGGAGCAAGGGAAAGTGGGACTCAATTAATTGCACATGATTGAAATATATAATCTTTAATAAGAAAATACACTAGTTGTTTTTTTAATGTATGTGCAGCAAATATAACAAAAATAAAAATGTATGGATAATAAAAATGATACAACTTGATTTTCAAACTGGATGTCGAACAGTTTATGACACAACTAGTTTTATGGAGTTTCAACTGATTCAAGTCATGATAAATTTAGACAACTGATAACATCTTTAATCAAAATTGCACGAGGAGAGAGAGAGAGAGAGAGAGAGAGAGAGAAAGCTATTTATTTATGTGGACTTCTCTCCTTGCACTTGCCGCGTTTGCATGAATACCAATGTTTAATTACTAGAACAGTAATAATGTAAGTGCACTCTACACACGGGAAACCCGCAAACAGGCCAGAGGCTCGTGAGCAGCTCATTGTTGTTTAACCCCTCAGATGGCCGCCGGCTGCACACGCCAGGGAGGAGGGGGGGGGGCGTATAGTGCTGCAGCAGGCATGCAACCTGGACGTGTTATAATGAAGTGGGTGAGTCGAGAAGCGTTCGACCGTCACGCCCTCTTGTGGGTTCAGATGCCCACATGGGACTCCGGGGGGCGCCCACAGGTGGGTACTGGAGGAGAGAGGCGGGTACACTGGAGGAAGGGGAGGGGGGGGGGGAGATGCTTGAGCTGGGCTGTGGGGTAGTAGGATGGTAATAAGGTGTGCCTCCTCCAGTTCCATAGGACTCAATGAGTGACAGCAGGTCAGACATGGCGCCACCCTCTACCAGAACCCTATATAGCGCACCCTACCGGAATCATATGGGCGGCCCTCTATCGGAATCATATGGACGCTCCCCCTACCCAAAGACCCTATAACACTAAGACAGCTCACTCAGCCTGTATTGTATAATCAAGAGAACAGCCAGCGCACCAGGTGGTGGGTTTGATCATTTTGATAGTGTTATAATGGGTTGTGCGAATGGTGTGTGTGCTTGAGCTTGTGTGTGTGTAGGTGTGTGTGTGTGTGTGCATGTGTCAGTGTGCTGGAAGAAGGATGCTGGGGGAATGTGTGTATGGTGGCAGGGGTGGGTGGGGTGGAGAGGTGCAGGGGCAGGGTGGGGGTAGCAGTAGTGGTGGGAGTTCTATAGGAGTAGCAACATGCAACGAGTGACCTCCCCCCCCCCCCTTCCCCCCACTTACATCAGGGAGGGAGTCGTGAGGTGTGGTGTGAGAGTACCAACTGCGGTGGGGGAGTAGGGGGAGGAGGGGAAGGGGAGGGAGTGGGAGGAGGAGGGGGAGGGGGAGGGAGTGTGGGGGGGAAGAGGGAGTGTGGGGGAGGAAGGGGAGGAGGGGAAGGGGAGGGAGGGTGAGGGGAACTGGAGGAGGAGGGGAGGGGGGGGGAAGGGGGCGGGGAGGGAGGTGTGGTGTGAGAGCGCCGAGTGAGGTGGGTGAGGAGGGGGAGCGGGAGCGGGAGCGGGAGAGTGGGGAGAGTGCCGAGTGAGATGGGTGAGGAAGGGGAGGGGGAGAGGGAGGGGGAGAGGGAGTGTGGGGGAGAGGGAGTGGGAGGGGGAGGCGGAGAGGAAGGGGGAAAGGGGAGGAAGGAGGAGGACAGGGGAGGAAGGGGGAGGAAGGGGAGGGGAGGGATGTGTGGTGTGAGAGCGCTGGGTAAGGTGGATGAGGAGAGAGATTGGGAGAGGGAAGGGTGGGGATGGGACGGGGAAGGGGAGGGGAAGGCCTGTGAGGCATGGGGAGGGTGAGACGGAGGGAGCAGAGGGCGGGGGGGGGGACAGGAATGAGGGAGGGGGAATGAGGGAGGGTGGGGCAGAGGGAGGTGGGGACCAGGCAGTAGGTGCAAGATCGGCATCCAATTGGTAGGCAATCTCTCTTTTTTTATTTTAAACTCGCCCTCTTGCCTTGTATGTGTTTACATATGAAACACCAGCCAGCAGCCAGGCTGATCAAACCCACCACAAGATGACACTGCAAAATTTACATTACCATGGGAGAAATAGGGAGTGAGCCGTCTTAGTGTTATAGGGTCTTTGCCCTACCGGAACCATATGGGCGCCCCCACTAGTGGAACCATATAGGCGCCCCATATCAAAGACGAATGGATGTCCCTAATTAGAACCCTATGTGAGCCCTACATCGAACCCGTAAGGTTCCCTCCTTATGGGCGCCACCTATCGGAATTCTATGGGCGCCCCCTTCTGAACCCAAGGAGGTATCCCTGCCGGGACCTACGGGCTCCCCCCCTCCGAACCCTACGGGTGGCCCCCCGGCCGGAAGCTTATGGGCGCCTCCTATCGGACGCCATGGGTTAAGGCCAATAAGGATATATATATATATATATATATATATATAGCTGATTATTGAAGTGGCGCTGCTGACAGTATCCACAATGATATCCATTGCAATGTCTGCCCAGTTGTTGTAGATGTCCAACAGTGGTGCAAGTGAAGAAAACAGGCACTAGCCCTTCAGTTATGTGCTATATAAAATGCATTATGTTAATATTATTTAACGGACTGTCAGTCGTGTGTCACCCCGCTAATGCTACCCATCGCCAAGTTCTGCTGGAGCTACAGCGGCCTGGGCGATTTGGGTTTGCGCACAGATAGGCAAACCCACCATGAGTTGCAACTGAGCTTGCGTGAGCAGTACTATAACCCTCACTCACTCCTATTTGAAATTTTGACCCAGCTAATAAATTGTAGGCTAAATTGTTGCCCAACCTAATATTTGTGTTTCATTATGTCTTATGGAGAGTCTAATAATATATATATATGTATTTATATATCTATATATATTTATATATATTTATATATATTTATATATATTTATATCTATTTTTAAAATATATTTATGCGGTAAACAAGTAGCCAGGAGTGCAATAATTCACATGAGACATATCCTTTGGCTATACCCCAATAAATCATATTGTAGATTCTTCCAAACAGATATATATAAAGACAAACAGTCGCATAGAAACCTGGTAACAACGCTATATCATGTGAGATCCCACCCCTCCCCACTACACATACCCCATCCCGCTCACCACGCCCCCTACCACCAGTGAGCGTTGGGCACTATGAATACTTCATTGGCGGAAACAAAGGTGGAGCGGCGGGCGGGGATGGCGTCACGGCAGGTGGCCCGGCGCCCCCGGGCTCGCCGTGGAGCCAGTCCGATTAAGAAATAACGCTGTTCTCGTCAGGCCGAGTCAAGGTGGCGACCCTGAGCAGCTCCGAGCAACTCGGCTTTACACGCGTCAATTAGGAGCGCGCACCCGTATGTAAAGAGCCCGGAATTGGATATGCGCTAGGCATAAAAGCAGATCCAGGGAAAAGGCACATAGCTTTTTGTCCGCCATAGGGTTTGTTGGTTATTAGTGAATCTCTATATCCAGGCCCCGGACCTACCGCTTGAATAGCTCCGAGCAGCTCCGAGCAGCTCCGAACAGCTCCGAACAGCTCCGAGTAGCTCTGAGTAGCTCTGGGCAGCCATAAGTAGGCTTGAGCAGCACCGAATAGCTTTGAGCAACTCTGAGCAGCATGAGCAGCACTGCTTAACTCTGAGCAGCACTGAGCGGCTCCCGGTATGTCTGAACCGCTCCGAACTGATCTTTAATTCGGCGCCAACAGGCAATTATACACAAGCACGATCACGGCAATGATCTTATCGGTGCTCATCTGTTGAATTATGCCAGAGTGACACTTGTACAAGTAAACAACCATCTCGATTACATCTGCTAACCAAGTTGGTCTCTCGCATTTCATTTTGCGCAACACCTTTCCTTCTCAAACCATAATTACACTTTGAGGAGCTACAAACGCCCGGATGCTTAAAATTAAATTTTAATGAATTCCAAGAAAAGAAAAAGAGACATTTCTATTTCATGGGTTTTTAATACTCGTTGTTAATTTAATCAATTCATTTCCAACTGAATATACTATTTAGTACCTCCCACGCTCTGTGTTAAAACAATCACAATGCTGAGTAAATTTCCAAGAGTGACTGAATGAGGAATGGTGGTGGCAATGAGGGGGGGGGGACATAGTGGTCGTGCACAGATCCAGCGCTGTGGCTCAGTATAAGATCTAGAGGAAATGGTAAAAATTGTACCTACATGTAATGATATATACACCAATTACATCGAAATATAATACTGAACAACTTCTTAATTTATATTCACATAACGCATTACATAGCACACATATATAAATATAGTCAATCACAAAATGGATGACCAGACTGGATGGCCGAATGAGTTAGAGCGTCCGTCTCCCGTGTTGGTAGATCGTGGGGTCGTGGGTTCGAACTCTGGTCAGGTCAAACCAATGACTTAAAAATTGATACTTGTTGCTTCCTAGCCTGGCGCTCAGCATTATTAGGATAGGGCAAGGACTGGTTGGCTCAGTGTCAGGATAATGTGACTGGGTGGGATATCAGGTCATGGTGCTGGTGGCCTGGTCTTCCAGTGGGGCAGCATTATAAAGTCGCCATGAGTGCGCACTGTCACAAGTTGGCACCCATCCTGATATGACCTTAGATGTTGCTAGGACGTAAAACAACAACAAACAAACAAACAAACAAAATGGATGCACATAGCATAAGTCATGTCTGTCTGGATGAACCAGACCCAGGGTTTATTAAAGTTGCATAGTCCGATGGTTTTGAATTTCGGTATTTTTTCTGAGATAAATATATGACATCGATCACTATTATCTACTTTACATTACTTCAAACTTACTTTTATTTTAAATGGTAAACTTTTGAGATATTTTGAGTGCAAACATGGAAAATTAGTTTTGGCAAGCTTGCCAAAACTCTGACACCATAGACTTCTGCAGTAACAAGTTCTGTTAAATTGACTCAGTATTGCCTTCTACGCAGAAACAAATACTTAATAGGTGCATCAGTATCTAAGTTAGATATGTAGAATTAAATCTAGATAATTGGTTTGCTTTTGAAAATGTGATATTTCATCAGACTATGCAGCTTTAAGGTTAATCCAGTCACGCCCCGCTGGATACCTGGGTAGCGGTATAGCAGCACTCTCTGACCCATTGCCTGCACCATTACTGTTTAAACATGTTTACACCAGGTGGCGCGGCGCGGTGATGGCCCGCCGCCGGTGAGGCGTCAGTGTACGGCGCCCATGCCAATGAGTGCCCGGGACTGTCCCCGGGCGCCGCCGGGTCCCGCACGTCTAGATGCGACCGGCTGCATATTTCATTGTCTAGCATTGACGCTGGTGTTTCGCGACTCGTCGGCTGCACGAGGGCGAATCGCTCAGCAGCAAGGGAGGCGGCCAATTGTCGGGGTGTGGATCGGGGAGTGCGGCTGTGGGTGCGAATAATTCACGGTGTGCAGCGTGAGACTGCTGGGTGTAACTGACCATATATATATGTGTATATATACACACATATACATATACAAATATACGCATATATACATATACACATATATATTTCTAGTGCACGAGTGACAGTATTTCGCGGCACTAGTAGGGTTAGGGGATGTGGCGCGACCTGGCCCAACTGTGGAAAGGAGCACACAGCATATGGGTGATAATATAGGGTGATAATATGGGTGATAATATAATATATATAGTGATATATATAATAATATAGGCATATGGGTGATAATATAGGGAACATTCCCTTCTGTGCCTTTATACTCGCATAATCCTCATACAGCAGATGCATATACGCATATATATATGCATATAAAGAGCTGTTTACAAAAAAAAGATAAGCGCCCATCCAAAATAATGAGCTTGCAATGCCAATGGCAAGCTCGTAGCTCATGATTTGGAAAGGAGCTCTTCATATATATAAATATTCCAAAGCACAAGCTTTGGCATTGATTTGCAAGCTCATTTTTTGGATTGGCATTTATTGCGTTTTGAAAAGAGCGCTTCATATACATATATACGCATGTACGCATATACGTATATATGCATATACACATATATACACATATACACACATATACACATATACACATATATACATATAAATGCCTATATGAATTCTTCATACGTAAATAGTATGTAGTATACAGGTTTATATGTATGCATATATATGTATAAATATGCATATATGCATATACATGTATATACATATATATATACATATATATCCGGTATGTATTCGACCAAATCTTATATATATATATATATATATATATATATATATATATATACATATATATATATGGTGGGTGGGATGAACGACGACAATCAAATATGGGGTGCCATTCTCCAGGCGTGGTGTTTATTGATCTCCTCTGTTAACGGTTCTCCGTGTCCCTGCGTGAAGTAACCATCCTGGTAGTACTGGGTAGCAGTTGGGTTTGCGGGTCGGGTGGGGGTGACACCCCAGTTGCGACACCATTGGCAGCCATCCTGTCCATAGCGCACTGTGGTGGATTGTAGGGGGCGCTGTGTTATTGGTATCTCCTATGTCAATATGTCTGGTGCGTACAGCGATGTGCTGGCTGGGGAGCGGGCGGCGGGTGTGTGTGTGTGTGGGTATGGAATGTTAGTAAGAAGCTACCCACACCCACACCCACACCCACACCCACACCCACACCCACACCCACACCCACACCCACACCCACATCACCATCACCACCACCACCTTCCACGCCTCACCTCCTGGAGGCGGTTCGTGACACTACTCCGTCTACATTACCACCACCTGGACGGTTCTTTCTGGATCCATTGATCCGGAGGACATGTCACGTGACTACAAAGGATCCAGGCTCGTGAGACAACCTGCAGCACCCCCCCCCCCTCCCCCTCCCCGCCCCACCATCATCACTACCTACTTACCACCGCACCTTGCCCCCACCCTCCCCTCCCCTTCCGAGATCCTCCCATCCAACCACCCATCCAACCACCCGCCCTCCTGTACTCACGCCGACTCACCGGCGACAGCCGCATGGAAGGGGGGGGGGGGGATGGGCGGACGGGGGCGGAAGGGGGAAGGGGAGGGGGTCGAATTGACAAGCCACAGGTATCATGATGATGCACTCCATCAGCCCATCCTGGATACCATGGACATGGCATTACCTGAGCGTCGACAAAAGGCAGAGCTGTTCTGTCCCACTCCCCCCACACCGCCCGGACCCCCCCGCCCCCCACACACACAATTTGCCCGCGGCTGCCGCCCCTTCCCCCGGCTACAACGATGGCCCACCCACCGCCTCCCCAAACACTGCTCACACCCACAAGGCGAAGCATACCACCCACGGAACAGGCGAGTGGCACAATTGGCAACAGGAAATAAACTAAACAAGACCCCCCCCCCTCCAAAAGAACTATATAAAGGAAATTATGTCGCTATATATATATATATATATATATAAATATATAAATTATATATATTATATATATATATATATGCAGTTAGCTACTTACTGTAGTACTAGTAGTTCATCTTACACCACATTTATATATATGCCTATGTTACGATACACTAATCCACTTATATATTAAGTTCACCTCACCTACACATATGCACATACTTATATATATATCTACTATATAATTGATTACGTGGATATAAATTAAGAAAGCTTGCTTAATGTTTGTCGGTGTCCTCCCCTGACATCTCCACTCATGCATCTCCATGCACATATATATCTATATAGATATACAGGAAAACCTCTCTAAATCGACCGACCTTGGGACCGACTTTAAGTGGTCCATTTAGGGATGTGGTCGGTTTAAGGAGTTAGAACCATAATAGGGGACCATAATAGGGGAGTGGTCGATCTATGGAGGTGGTCGGTTAGAGAGGTTTTATGTGTATATATGCATTATTTGTATAGACAGAGCACTCCAGCGGCACACTAGTCTCTCCCACACACAATGAACGAGTTCTGGTGTGTGTAAAAGGTCAGCGCCATTACCCGTCTCACACGGGGGGAGGGGGCGGGGGCTGTGGGTACAGAGCCGGCTGATGGTGCGACAATAACCCCTATATACATCTCATTGTTGACGGTATTCCCTCGTGTGAGGCACTCTCTGAGTCACTCACCACCCCACCATGCACACCATTGGCAGTACCTAAGGGTTGCGTGTGTGTATGCGTGTGTGTACTGGGGTGGCGGTGGGGGGTCGATACTGTTTCATGTCACGTGTCTGAAGCGACCCGGATGCAGCTAATAGAGATATCATGTCCCACTTCAATACCACTGTACTCGCCTCTAAGTGAGCAGCTCTGAGCATCTTGGAGCTTCAGCGAGCACTTCCGAGTCGCTCCGAGTAGTTACGGGTTGCCTCGAGCAGTTCCGGGTCACTTCAAGCAGTTCCGGGTTGCTCCGAGCAGTTCCGGATCGCTCCGAGCAGTTCCCAATCGTTCGGAGCAGTTCTGGGCCTATATGCAGGAGTCGGTGGTATTCGGTGATAGTGAGCCGAAAAGGTGGTAGTGGGGATTTTCCCGGGTAGCGGCGAAAAATGCTATGCACGAAGCGGTGATAGGCATAACACCAAAGGCTTACCCGGTGGTACCTTACCCCTGGTATATAGGAGGTATAGCGAGTTCATTAGGCCCAAATCTATTCAATGCTGTCATATTTAACAGAATTACATACGCAATAAGTGAAATTTTATCAATTTAACCCTAAATTCAAACCCTCCTTAAGGCTACCGCCGCATTGTCGGCGATATTACTAGTTATATTTTCGAATCGACGAAGGTCTGTAGGAGCAGGCTCGGGAGAGTCAACGGCGGCTGCGGCGGTTTGTTGACTGTTCCTTCGTCGATTCGAAAATATAACTATTAATATCGCCGCCAATGCGGCGGTAGCCTTAAGGAGGGTTTGAATTTAGGGTTAAATTGATAACATTTCACTTATTGCGTATGTAATTCTGTTAAATATGACAGCATTGAATAGATTTAAGCCTAATATACGGGTACAGATGCAGAGGGATTTCCCAAATCTATAAATAAATTCACGGGTAGCTATAATCAAAGTGTTACGCACTCCTGCTTAGCACTTGACACAGTTCCCGACGTCGGCGATAGCTACCCGGTAATAGGCTGTACCACCAAAACCCGCTACCACCGACTCCTGCATATAGGCCCTGGGTCGCTCCAAGCAGTTCCGAGTTGTTCCCAGTAGTTCCGGCTCTCTCTGAGCAGTTCGGAGTCGCTCTGAGCAGTTCCGGCTCTCTCGGAGCAGTTCCCAGTCGCTTCAAGCGTCTCCATTTCAACAGCTTCCAGTCTAAAACTTCTAAGTGGCTGATTTTCCTATGACCTCTCCATATGCGAACAATAAATGCTACATCATTTAGAAAAACTATTACGTATGTGAGTGTGTCGGAGAGTGTGTTGGAGAGCGCCGGAGAGTGAAGCATACTTTTGTTCTATTATATGATTTCGTTTAAATATGGATTAGCATTCTTAAAAACTAAATGTCATTAGCTATTATTAATACAGTTAAACCTTAATTTTATGCCTTTAGATTTAATGCGAATTCGGATATAATGCGATAAGTCAATGGACCTGGCATTTTTTATTTAAAAGATAATTCAGAACCCTGATTTAGTGAGAACCTGTTTTTTACGCGATGACTTTTTACGGACACCAATGATCGGGTTATAGTTAATACTAATAGGGCTTCACTGTATTATTCACATTTCCCCCCCTATTATTCACTTTTCCACGAGATGTAAATACCGAGTTCAAAAGTGGATCGTATCGAATGATACCTCGTCCATTATGTATATTACGATAAGGTTGGATGCCAATGTTGGCAATGCTTTTCTCCAATTAATACTACATCTGGAGTACAGTCAATAGTTTCATGCCGGCCCCATGACCGAATATCCCACTCAATCACATTATCCCGATATGGAGCTAACCATTCAATGCCCTATCCTAGTAATGCAAAACACCCATTTAGGTGGCGACAAGTATCAGTTTTTTAAGTCATTGGTTTGACTCGACTGGGAATCGAACTGCCGACCTTCCGCACGGGAGGCCTGCGACTACCGATTCGGCCACCGCGTCCGGTGATTTTCATAATTCATAACACAACAACAGACATTCAGTGGGCCAACATTGAATAGTTCCAGTCTAGTGAAAATAACATGACATAGATACTTTTTAACTCTGAAGATACTAGACAAAGTGGCCTAAAAGTTCAGTTAACTCTTGTAAGAGTGGAAAGTATGAAGACTACCAGGCAACTATTTAAACAACAATGTCTGTACCTAGCAAGATTATATCGAGTGATTTAAGATGACCATTAACTCATAGTATAGAGAACTATAGATAGCTTGATCTAGTAAACATGTCTAGATCGTCCCTATCAAGCATAACACACAGTTTTTAAAATATTTTAATAACACCTGCAGAAATACCGAAAAACTGAAGTTAAGACTCTGACACTCGGCCAATAACCTACGGCTGTTGGGAGGGTGGGTGGAAAGGAATTATGTGTCTGTTTGAGCTCAAGTGAATAATTGACTAATCTGATGCGAAGGAATACCACAATGCCTACGTTACTAATAGAGTTTGTATTTGTTATTACGGTGACTGCAATAAGTTACTACGGATACTGGGTCATCTTGCATTTTTTGACACGTTACTAGGATAGCTGACGGTAGCTAGTTTTCGGCGGGTGTTATTATAATACTATCAAGATTGAGGGATTTAACTCAGGAACTAGCGTGTAGAGACTGTTTCTTTTAATTTTGGCTAGTTACTATGGTAAGGGAGACACCGTATACTCCTGACATAATACTAGGATAGCTAGAGCTTCACTGGTTCTTGGCAGGGGAACTGGTGATCGCTATGGTTATATTTTACGTGGTTACTCCAGAGATCAGTTGTTGTGACGAATTATACATGTTACAGCGTAACATGCATAATATTAATAACACAGAATTTGTGAGAAAGAAAAAAAATAGTAATAATTTACACGTAAATTATTGATTCTGTTCCGCATAATATAGAATAATCGCACACATATATGGCAATGTCTGGTGCTTGCATATTTATTTTTTTAGGAATGGATATAGTATCGCCTCAGCTTGTTCACAGTATGGGTGTGGCATGCTACACCTTGTGGCGTCGGGCCATCTGGTTGCCTGATAAAATACATTCTTTCCCTTCACTACTCACGGAAGTAGTTGCGGCAGTGAACGCGGTGGGTGGGATTTTGAAAACGGCTGGCCGTAATGGGGCTGTCACATTACGACGTTTCGGGCCAACGCGGGTCGACGCGTGCCGACGTGTTCGATTTTTGGGCGATACGTCGGTACATGTCCCGGACGTTTCCGGCGCGTTTCCGGCACGTCGGTACATAGCAACGTGTGAATCTACACGTCCGCGGCCGTCGGCGCGCGTCGGGTCGCACCGATTGTTTTGTGCTTGCACAAAACTTTCGGCGCGGACCGACGCGTGCAGACGTGTTGGAGGGGACGTTATGGACATGCTACCAACGCGTTGCCAACACGTCGAACCCGTTGGGGGCGCGCCGGCGGAACGCTGGCAGGACGTTGATCAAAGTCGGTTAACATTGGCATTCTGGTAGGGCCGGCACAGCGCCAAGACCCGCCGGCAATGCGTCCAGGCGCACCGGCAACACGTCCAACGCACTGAGAAACGCTGGCGGAGCGTCGACAACGCGCCGATAACACGCTGATGGCATGCTGGGAACCCGCTGGCGGGACGTTGACGCGCATTGACAAACGCGGGAGTAAACTAGGTCAAGCGAACTTTTTTTTTTTTTTTTACCGCCGCACGTCGACACACGTTCGCAGCGCGTTACTAACACGCTACTCATGCGCTGCGGTTTCGTCAAATTTTCTCCCAAGACGCCGAAAACTTGGACGTGTCCAGCGTGCTAGCAAATATTGTCCGCGTTGCTGGCACGCCACATAACACGTTCCAATGTGACAGGGGTATAAGTCAAGAGGTGGGTGGGGGGGTGGTGGGGGGGGGGGGCCCAGACAGCATGGCTTTAGTATGTGGTGATTTGTCTTGGTTTAATCTTTTATTCATGCTTGACTTTTAACAAATTGACTACCACAGATTGACTATCAGCAGCTCGGGCTGAGATTGGAGTGCGCACCGGTTGACATTAGCTCGCACCGGAGTGCGCTTTAAAACTCAACTCGCGCAGGTTCAACCCCTAAACAAACTCTACTCAGTGTGCCAAGTGCGCACCGAGTGAAAATCCATAGTGCGCTCGCTGGTGCTGGGCGTGGTTCGGGTACGGCGCCTTCATGTACGGCCTGGGATGTGTACGACGACACACCGGGGAACCCCTTCGGGGAAGGGGAGGAGGGAGGTGGCGGCAGGGGATGGGGGGCGGAGGGCCCCCCCCCCCCCCCAACCCCAGGAGCAGGGCGCACTCCACATCCGGAGGGACCTAGCCAGGCACCATCGAGCCGCCTGCTGACGTTTAACCAGAGTGGGCGAGCCGACAAGGCGGCACCAGACTGTCGGGAGGCTGGGCGAAAGGGAGCGGCAGCTTGAATCTGATTAAATCTGCGACCACCTTAGTTATAGACAGTTGCCGGCCGATTAGAAAAAGAAAGCTGGGCTATTTTCGTAAACAGTGACGCTGAATAGAATCCACACCATTAATTGGTCAGCAGCGATATATTAGTCGGGGCCGGTGTCGCAGTTTCAGCGCCCGGTCAGTTTCAGCGCCCGGTCAGTTTCATGCGCATCCGTCAAAATCTAACATCATCGTCACTAACCTTATAAATTTAATATAATGTTTTTGGTAAAGATCTTTTCTATATGTGTACCAAGCGATTTGTTTCTAGGTGGTGTGGTTTTAGAGATATTTCACTTTTCCTGGATTTTCTGTATGAAGATTGCTCTCCACCATTGACAATGCCTTGAGTTTGATGGTACGCGCAGTGCAAAACATTAGTTTAAATCAAAATTAATAGAAATCAAGAACCCTAACCTTATAAATTTAATATAATCTTTTTGGTGAAGATGTTTTCTATATGTGTACCAAGCGATTTGTTAATAGGTGGTGTAGTTTTAGAGATATTTAACTTTTCCTGGATTTTCTGTATGAAGATTACTCACGACCATTGACAATGCCTTGAGTTTGAGTCTATACGGGCCGTTGAAACTGACCGGGCGTTGAAACCGCCACACCGGTTTGCAGGATCTCCTTGGTCAAAGCCATGCATTAAGTTAATAAACGGGCTATTGTAAACAGGGACGCCGACTATCATTTACATCATCAGGCAATCAGCAGTGTCAGGCTAGTCGGGCTCAGTTTGCTGCTATCTCCTTGGTTAAAGCAATGCATAAGTGTTCTTCACTTGTTGCCAGACTCAGCCCCGCTCCACCCCGCTCTGCCCAGCCCGGCCCGGCCCGGCCCGGCCCGGCCCGGCCCCGCCCCGCCCCGCCCGCCCCGCCCCGCCCCGCCCCGGCCCCGCCCCGCCCCGCCCCGCCCCGCCCCGCCCCGCCCCGCCCCGCCCCCCCCGCCCGCCGCCCGCCCCCCCCCCCCCCCCCCCCCCCCCTGCCCCGCTCCACCATGCTCCGCTAAACCCGCTCCGCTCCGCCCACCCTGCCCCGCCATACGCCGCCTCTCCGCCCAACCTCGCCCCCGCCCGCCCTGTGTCCACCCCGCCCCGCCCGCACAGACCCACCAGCATTGCAGCCAACATTGCAGCCAACATTGCAGACCTGACGCCACCAGTTTGAGCCGAGTTTTTTGTTGTTGCTATTATTTTTTTTGGGGGGGGGGGGCATGTCTGTCTGGTAAAAATGTAAAAAATACGGCTGTTTTGCGTCAATACTCACTGGGCGTGTTCAACCCAAAGTGGCTGGTACCCGGCGGAAGTCGGGGGTGGGAGGGCGGTGGGTGAATGTTGGGAGGGTGGTGGGGGAACTGTGGGGGGGGGGGGGTGGCGTTTACTGTGGGCGTTCAACTTGCATAATCTGATGGTTTTGAGTGTATGCCATTTAAAAAATATAAATATTTTTGTTTGATGATTACAATCTATCTCACTTTATTTTGAAGTAACTATCATTATGTCTGACTAACTATCTGAGGTGACAATATGCTCAATTAGTTTAGACATGCACATCAGTATTCAAATACCACAGGCCTCGGTCGACAAAACAGGTTCTATTAAACTGACTCAGTATTTACAAATGTTTAATACGTGCACCAGTATTTAAGTTGGATATATATAATCAAATCTGGCTAAAAGTCTAGGTTTAGAAAATGTGATGTTTTCATAAGATTATGCAGGTTTAAGTGTTCTTGAAAATTTACCCATGCCGAAATCAAATACCATACCATGCTCACTGGCGCTCCCTGGTGAGAGGAGCTCTAAGCTAATCAATGCGCAGTTCCAATCCAGGTCCCACCACAATGTGCTGTTACCTTCACTCCAAGTGTCTGAGTAATGATCACTTATCGGATGTCAACCTTTTAAGAACAACATATATCTGCTCCTTTCTCATAAACCGGACGCGGTGGCCGAATCGGTAGAGTGCAGGCTTCCCGTGCGGAAGGTCGAGTCAAACAATGACTTATACAATTGATACTTTTCGCTACCTAGCCTGGCGCTCAGCATTAATAGGATAGGACAAGGAGTAGTTAGCACAGTATCAAGATAATATGACTGTGTGGGATATTGGATCATGGTGCTGGTGTCCTGGTCTCCCAGTGGGGCAGCACTATAAAGTCAGAATGAGTGTGCACTGTCACAAATTCGGTACCTATCTTGATATGTTAGGTGTTGCCAGGACATACAACTTTAAAAAAGCTTTTTATTAAGCATATGTGCAATATATATTTATATACATTTACCCCTATATCTTTTTTAGGTGCTCACTGTCACAAGGCGATACCCGTCCTGATATGACCTTAGAATTTGCTAGGACGCAAAACAACAAACAGATCTTTCTCATAAGCTTACGGCCCCATCAGTTGGCATATATAACCGAGGGAAAACGTGGATATAACTGGGGAATATTCTATCAAAATGCTATTTATAATTGAACAAATCCGGAGCTTTTTAAAAACGCTGGAGGCCACTTTAGTACCACTAGTTGGCACCAGGGGGGGGGAGCTTTTTTTTACATGGGGGTAATGGCTGGGGTGGCTCAGTACACGCGGGATGGTTACAATTCGACATCACTGTCATTACCTGAACATTAAAATCAAAAGGCCTTTTTTGATCCAATCCATTTTCACGCGGCAAAAAATAACAACCCCTAATGCCGCATGCCTAACAGATGTACAAACGTAGGCAACACGCAAAAAAACACACAAGAAACTTATTGGATATTGATTTTTGAGTACATGGGCGGAAATCGATTTGTTTTGAAATGTGTATGTGCATTGTGTGGATGAAAATACATCTATAATGTATTTAGTTAAGTTGTTCTCCCCATACTTTATTTGAATGGCTGTCTGCCTTACAACTACACACATGGTAATGGTGTGTAAGGTGGGGAGGGGGGAGGTGCATCACGTAAACGAGATCTCTTCATAGCAACCTATTTCACTGCCCTTTAACACACACGTGTTAGCGAATACTTTTTTCTACCTTGTGTACAATATATATCTGGCTGTAGAACGGCAGGTGAGACGAGGTGAGACGACGCCACACATACTCTCTCTTTCTCTCTCTCTCTCTCTCTCTCTCTATATATATATATATATATATATATATATATATATGGGTGTGTGCACAAATATATATGAATGTCTACACATATATATTAGGTACTCATTATACACATGAACTACTCCTTATAATGGTTGGTTGGTTGTTGGAGTTTTACGTCCTGGCGACATCTAAGGTCATATCAGGATGGGTACCGACTTGTGACAGTGCACACTCATTGTGACTTTATAGTAGTATTAGTACTGCCCCACTGGGAAATTAGGCCGCTGGCACCATGACCCAATTTCCAACTGAGTCACATTATCCCGACACTGACCTAACCAGTCATTGCCCTGTCCTATCCTAGGAAGCGAGACCTATCAATGTTACTGAACCAACGTTCCACACACGAGGCATTACCCGACCTGGCTGGTTACTTAACACATTGACCATGATCTCCATATGGTATTTCCTCTATTATTTTGAGACCAGACAGGATAGAACAAGGAATGGTTGGTTCAGTTTCAACTATATAATGTGGCTAAGTACAAGGCAGACTTATATTTATAGAGCTGACATCACTGCATCCCAGTGGGGCAGCACTATAAAGGCTCCATGAGTACGCACTGGCACAAATCAGTAGAGCCATCCTGACATAGCCTCAGATGTTTCTAAGAGGAATGATATCAACCACGCATTCGTCCATATCCACCTGAATGTCGTCACTGCGCTTATATATATATATATATATATATATATATATAATCATATATATGGGTGGGTGTTTTGTGGATGGTGATGTATATCATATATATACATATATATAATATAATATTATATGCATAAATGGGCGGATCTTTCTCCGCAGGTATTTGATAAGTGCATATATTTATTATTATTTATTATATATATACTATTCGCTGCTGGACAGCATTACAAATCGACACTGGCGGCACCATCCCATATATATAAATGCCTGCATATATATATATATATAGAGAGAGAGAGAGCGAGAGAGCGATATCATGGACATGGATGTTGGGCTATAATTACTAGCCCGTCTCGTCGGCATCACATCACCATAGATACACCGGAAGTCGTCTGGTTTGTAACCGGAAGCGGTTATTCCGTGGACAGGATATGTATAAGAGGTCACGAAGGTGTATTTTCCTCTGGGTCGCATGTCACCGAACGGAGACGACGTTTCTGGGTCAGTAGGGCGTTGTGGTTGCTGGAGACACATTCGTATGCACCAACCATGTGGTTGGTTATACCAGCGTCGGGGCTGTGTCAGGATGTGTGTGTTGGTTTAGATCATGAGCCCATGTGGCATTGTGGGATTATATATACAGTAAAACCTTTCTAGCCGACCACCTCCACAGATCGACCACTCCCCTATATTTTCACATCTGCAGCATATCGCACATTCCCTTCCATATTATTATTATTCAGACACTAGCGCCACTAGCGGCTGTCTACTACACTAGTAAGTTTTACAATTCGCCACATTTAGAGTGTATATAGCACCGCAGACATGCGCACCAGTCGTGACTGTGCGCGTTTTGTAATGCTATGCTCATTAGCTGCCCACCTACATACGCGCGGGGCCAAGAAACGTGTGTCAGCTCTCGTCGCGCGCGCTTAATGCCGCGCGCGTTGTCGCGCGCGTGTCTCCTCGGCCACCAATGACGCCAATAAGCGTCGGGCGGCAAATGAAGCCACTCGGGCGGTCTGTGATTGGAGGTGGGCATGACGCCGGGCTGCGTGCGGTCGGGGCCGGGCCGTGGTGTGATGGGAGGTCCCCGTGTGTCTGTGATCTCTAATCCTTGGTTAACTGCCAGTGTGCCCCGCTGCACACCATGGAGGGCGGCGGGGCGGCGGGGCGGCGGGGGCGGCGCGGGGCGGCGGGGCGGCGGGCGGCGGGGCGGCGGGGCGGCGGGCGGCGGGGCGGCGGGGCGGCGGGGCGGCGGGGCGGCGGGGCGGGGCGGCGGGACGGCGGGGGGGGGGGGGGGGGGGGGGGGGGGGGGGTCGGCGGGACCGTGGTGTGGCGAGTAACGAGGCGCCTGTCTGTGCGGTTTGTAATTGGGTCTGCATCATGGCGAGTACCACACACTCCCACTCCCAGTCTCTGTACAGGGCGGGGTTTGTGAGGTGACAGGTGGGATGAAGGTCTAACCCAACACCATGCCACCATTTTTCACTTCACCTCTTTGGAACAACCACCCTCAACACCCGCCCCAAACCACCCTACCCAGACCCACTCCAGTGCACCGAACGGGATGGGATGTCCGACTGGACAGAGCGCTCGTCTCCCATGCGGGAGATCGTAGGATCCATATCCGGCCGAGCCAAACCAGGGACTTATGCAATTTGAGATTTGTTCAGTATCAGGATGTGACTAATAGTGATATCATGTCATGGCACCGGTGGTATTGCCATTCCCCCGCCCTATCTCCACATCATCAGGCCCTAACCCACGTCACCTCACACCACTCCACCATAACCCTGTACTATGCCTCAGTAAACAATAAACCACTGAGCAACACTCCACCTCACCCAGCACTACATCTCACCCATCGCCCATCACTCCACCTCAGTAAACCACAAACCACCCAGCAACACTCCATCTCACCCACCACACCCATCAGTGAACCACAAACCACCGAGCAACACTCCTCCCCACCAAACACTCCATCTCACCCACCACACCCATCAGTAAACCACAAACCACTTAGTAACAACCTTACTCACCACTCCACCTCAGTAAACCACAACCACTGAGTACACTCAACCTCACCCACCCCTCCACGTCAACCACCACTCCACCTCAGTAAGCCCAAGACCACCGAGCCCCACTCCACCTATAACTCACACACACTCCCCACTTGCACACAACCCCAGCTCACCCATCCAACCAACTCGCTTGGCGTCAGTATCATTATTTGTAACAGACGCGATGCATGCAAATTTGACCCATGCTACTGGAGTAACATTCCAGGCGAGGTGTGGTTTGTATGAAGGAAAAACACCATTTAGGGAGGTGGTCGGTTTAGGGAGTTAAAAAAAAATCGTCACAGTGGTATTGTATGGGCGGTAGTTTGGGACCCAAATAAAGCGATCTATATATGGGAGTGGTCGATCTGTAGAGGCGGTCGGTTAGAGAGGTTTTACTGTATATATATATATCATGACGACTAATGGGTTAAATGTGGCGTTATCTCAATACGATGCTACACCCGCAAAGTGCCATGTACTACTTTATATGGTTAAAGTTGCACATTCCTGAGTTTCTATAATATACTTTAGATACATATATTAGAGTGATAGCCATAATCCACCATACTTTAGTTTGAAGTAAATTAGCTTTAAAATGACTAAAGCTAGCATTCCTTACACGCGGTATGCGGCATAGGAATGCGAATGCGAATGCGGCAAAAAAATCGAAAAGCATCTAAGTGAATGGGTGTGCTTCCATGCCTCCGAATGGGAATGGGAATGGGAATGGGAATGGGAATGCGAATGCAAATGCGGCAACTGAATCGGTCCATGTAGCCATCGGTGCGGCATGCAAATGCCAAACGCAAGTGGAAACCCACCAGCTGGTGTGTCTCCCATATGGTATCGAAACTAAACCACAGAACCTGCTGCTCGAGTGAACTATATAAGACCGACCCATGACTACAACACTGAGCAACACTGGACCAACTCATCGTCACACTTACCCTCTCACTTACCCTCTCACTTACCCTCTCACTTACCCTCACACTTACCCTCACACTTACCCTCTCGTGTGCAGGTATTGTTAAGCATGAACACTCACATCGATACTCACATTAACACAAAACCACCTCGCCGCATGCTGCATGCTGCATGAAAGGAATCAACCGGTTCACATGCCACATGCCGCATGCCGCATTCGCATTCGCATGCCGCATACCGCGTGTAAGGAATGCTGCCTTAACTTGGGAGATATTCGAAGTGCAAAGATGTGAAATTAATTTTAGTCTGCTTGTAAAAATTCTGACGCCATAGGCTTCAGCAGTAACATGTTATATTAAACTGACTCGTTCCCGCATGCATGTTGAACCGGCTTAACTAAATCGAATTAACTAGTCAGGCTTAAACCGTGTGTGAGAACACAGCACTAAATCGATTTATCGCGAAGTTGAATCAACTAGTTCGTTTCATGTAAACCAGTTTGTGAGGTGGATTAGTTGAACCGGTTTAGCCTAAGTCGACTTAACTTGCCTGTATGAGCACATCGCTAAATCAGTTTAGTTAGTCCGGCTGAACTAAAGTGTGCCATTCTATGTAACAACAAATACTTAATAAGTGCACCAGTATCTAAATTTGATATATAGGTTCAAATCGAGATAAGTGCAAAATTGATGCTTTTAATTTTTATGAAACTACACTAAAACCTGTCTAACCGACCACCTCCACAGATCGACCACTCCCCTATATCGATCGCTTTATTTGGGTCCCAACAATACCATTGTAACCATATTCTAACCCCGAAATCGACCACCTCCCTAAATAGACCACTTAAAGTCGGCCCCATGGTCGGTCGATTTAGAGAGGTTTTACTGTATACAACTTGAAGGATGTGCTCTATGCCTATCCGGTGGTCAGCCAGCCACCTGTGTTCTATGGCTCTGGGACTCCACTACATGACTTACAGCCAGTAAGCCAGCAGCCTGTGTCTGGGCTGATGAGCTGACAACGTGACAGGACTACAATAGTTGGTTTAATTAAATCCAACTTAAGTAATCTACTCTAAAGCACGCACCCCCGCGACCCATTGAACCCTCTCATCAGACAAATTCGTCTACCCCCCACCCCCCACCCCACCCCAACCCCACACACACCTGCGCCCCCACCACACTCCCACTTCACAACTTCCCTCAATTATTCCGTGAATAATTTCCATTCCGGCTTGTTTACTAACCTTGTTTAACTGCCATTGAAGCTCCCCAACCCCTCTTCTCATTCGCAATTTTTGTCTGGGTGGTGTTTCCTCCCTTCTTTTTTTAAGAACAAAAGCTCAAACAAAAAACGGGACTTTAATTTAAATATTAAAAAAACCCTCACACATACAACACAAACAAAAAAACTAAACAAGGCATTTCATTGAGTTAAAATGTCTAAATATCGGCTGCCTTGTTTGACTGCAGGCGGGCGGTGATGTTTGATTATTGAAACCCTGGCGGTCATTAAATGCGGGAACTAGGCACGCATAAGCCAAGTGTGGACACGCAAGGGGGTGAAACAAGGGGGGCAGGACGTACTAACACCCCACCGGCCGGCGGACAAGGGCGCGCCGTCGCCACCCCCATCCCCACCCCCACCCCCACCCCACCCCAAACCCAACAACTCCCACATCATTGCTTAACCACCCCAAAATGAATAAGAACAGTCCGCAGACTGTGGTCACCGACGCAACTGAACTTATGTCGCATCAATAAGGGGAAGTTTACTGGATATATTAATTTGGTTGATTACTTTGATGTTGCATTTATATTTTGGCGGGTGGTGTTTTTTCTGGTTGGGGGGGGGGGTTGTCGATTTGTTAGTGCGACGCGCCACTGGCCGATAGTGGAACTCCTGGGTGGAGTATTCAGTGTGAACCGATCAATCACGGGCCGCCTGGCATCTACGGGCAATAATTTAAACTAACCGCTCCCCTCCACACACCTCCCCCACCCACACACCCGCTACACACCAGTGGACCCGCTAAGAGACTCGCCAATTAGTTGCGTTCTTGTTGGAGATCTCCGCCTTCTGGTGTTTTTTTTTTTAGTGTTGGTTGTTTGGGTTTCTGAGATGTGATGTCTGGGCTGAATCCGTTGACATGACCTCCCCCCCACCCCCCGCTTTTTACATCCCGCCTTTGAGTACTTACTTGAATTCCGCATTCATCTAGCCATGCATGGTGCATGATGCACGATGCATGCTGCATGATGCACGATGTGCGATGATGGCACATGGTGCATGATGCACGATGAGCGATTCATGATTCATGATGCATGATGTACGATGCATGATGCCGATGCATGATGCACGATGTGCGATGATGGTGCATGGTGCATTATGCACGATGCATGATTCATGATGCACGATGCACGATTGTGGTGGATCATGCACGATGCATGATGCCGATGCATGATTCACGATGTGCGATTATGGTGCATGATGCACGATGCCTTCTAAGGTGACGAGCATTCCGCGCGGCTCTTGTCGACATAGACCAGACAGGATGGCCGAATGAGTTGAGCGTCCGTCTCCCGTTCTGGATGATCGTGGGATTCGAACCCTCCAGTTCGAACCCTGGTCGAGTCAAACCAATAACTTGAACATTGATAATTGTCGCTTCCTAGTCATTATTAGGATAGGGCAAGTGCTGGTTCGCTCAGTGTCACGATAATGTGACTGAGTGGGATATCAGGTCATGGTATTGGCGGCCTAGTCTCCCAGTGGGGCAGAACTATAACGTCGCCATGACTGCGCACTGCCACAGGTCGGTACACGTCCTGATATGACCTTAGAACATCTAAGTTAGATGTTGCTAGGATGTAAAACTCCAACAACCAAGCTTCTTGTCGATATTGATCGGCTGATGTTCGGCATGTACGGCGTTGTGATAAATAATGCAAGGCGCAGCGTCAGTTCTATTCTTTATGCAATAAATAATGCAAACAAAGTCTCCTCCGTGATGCATTAGTGGACGGCATCGCGCGTAATGCACAATAAAAAGCTCTATAGCCTATGTGGAAGTTTCTTAATAGTTTATTGCAAGAGTAAAATGCCACTTTAAGGCGTTTCTTTAACAACAATAAAAACGTTCTAAAGTCTAAATTTCGTCATCACACCCATATATACATACACACACATATAAAAAAAAAAAATATATATATATATATATATATATATATATATATATATGGCCATGTGTGTTTTGCAGAGTGGTTGACGATGAAGTTCAATGGCAACTTAGAGGTTGTTGTATAACATTTTAAAAAGGCTATATATATATATATGTTGCGGAATTGGTCCCGACGAAGCTCGATGAATATATATATATATATATATGTATATATATATATGGATATATATATATATATATATATTATGCACCATTCATCCTTGTACAGCAGATACGGCATACCACACATACATTGTAAATGTAATTCAGGTGCGTGCATACATGTGTATGCGCACACAAACAGTCGCATGTATTGTCTGAATGCGAATGTGGTGCAGGGGTTGCTGGTTGGTTTATTGTGGTATTAGTGTTAACGGGTTGATTTTAGGTACAAGCAGGATTGTGGGACTTACCCAAACCACGCCCCCCTCCCACACCCCCCAAACAAAAACCAAAACCAAAAAACAACAACAACAAAACTGAGTCGTGATTTATAGCAGCAAAGCTATAAACTCATCCCCCCTCCCACCACCACCCCCATCACCCACCACCACACCACCCATCCTACAAGCCGACTCCACCACCACCCCCTCCACCTGCCGTCAGTTTAACATTGGCTTCGCCCATGAGGCTTGTCGCCGCGGGTGCTTGAAGATTGCCCGGGTAGATAAGTCGGCGCCCCCGGGGACGGTCGCCTCCCCCCGTGCGGCGGCATGTGTGGGGCGACATGCACACGGCTCTGTTCTCCGCCGGCGTTATGACTTATCTCACATCTCGCCCGTCTGTTGGTATTATGGCACCATGTACATTATGTCAACTAGACTGCCGGCTAATGCTGCCGCTGCCTGTCTGTCCTCAGCCCGCTCGTCTTTTTGTGTGTGTGTGTGTGTGGGGGGGGGGGGGTGCAAAGTGGGAATGAAACAAACAAATAAACGCACTGTCATCAAATTGAAAAGGCCATCCTTGCAGGAGAAACAGGCTGTTTGCTTTCGCTACAGGAAAACTTTCAGTTCAATTAACATGAAGCTGGCGGTCAATGATTCACCATCATCATCATTATCATCATTTTCATAATCACAGTCACTGTCAACATCATCACCATTGCCATTGATATAAGTATCACCATCACCACCACTATCACCACCATCATCACCACTGCCACCATCACCATTGCCAACATCACCACTAGCAGCATCATCACAATTGGCATTGGCTCCATCAGCATCATCACCACTATTGCCATCAAGACCGTCATCACCATGGCCATCATCAGCATCAGCATCAGCATCATCAGCATCATCAGCATCATCAGCATCATCAGCACCATCAACATCATCAGCATTATCATCAATATGACCTTAGATGTAAATCAACAAGCAAAAACAACAACATAATCAACATCATCATCAGCATCATCACCATCATCAGCATCACCAGAATTAGAATCATCAGCATCAGCGTCATCTCCACACCATTATGTAGCTCATTGGCTAACTAATTAGTCGGAAAGCGCCACTTTATTATAAGAGTAATCAGTTTGGAAACCACAGTATTATGTGGCACATATTAAATATTGCCGTTCTCAATCATTTTAGGCGTGACGTCACAGAGTGGCTTTCAACACGGCGATGAACAATTCGCGACATTTTCACCCCAGAATATAAAAAGGGTGGGGGGTGGGGGTATTATACCAGTGCATATAGCTGGCAGTAATATGGGGTGCTTAATGACAGGGAAAGAATGGGGTTCTTATCGACTTGACGATTTAGTCTCCATTTATCATTCTTCTACCAATGCTTCAACGCCGAAATCATTAGGCATTATCAATCACTGTGAAGTGTGTTTTGAGATATGATCAAGTAATTCCACATGTGTGTACTGGCCATGTTTAATGTAACATGGGCGCGATTTGTAGCCGTCTGCATTAACCGTGTTCAGAGTTGAAGGCGTCGGGCGGGGGGGGGGGGGGGGGGGGAGGTGTGTGTGCTTACGCGTGTGCATGGTTGTGTGCGCAAGAGGTGTGGGTGTGTGTGTGGGTGTGTGAGTGTGTGTGTGAGTGTGAGTGGGTGTGGGTGTGGGTGTGGGTGTGGGTGGGTGTGGGTGTAGGTGTAGGTGTGGGTGTAGGTGTGGGTGTTGGTGTTGGTGTGGGTGTGTGAGTGTGTGGGTGTGTGAGTGGGTGGGTGTGGTTCTAAGTGTGTGTGTGTGGGTGTGCGAGGTGTGGGTGTGAGGTGTGTCGGTGTGGGTATGGTTGTGTGTATAGGTCTGGGTGTGTCTACGAGGTGCGGGTGTGTAGGTGTGAGTGTGTATGGGTGTGGGTATGGGGTGGGTGTGATTGTGGGTGTGTATGGGTGTTGGTGCGTATCGTTGTCCACAGGTATGAGTGTGGGTGGGTGTGGGTGTGGATTTGTGGGTGTGAATGTGGGTGTGAGTGTGGATATGTGAGTGTGGGGGGTTTGGGCTTGTGTGTGTGTATGGGTGTGGGTTTGTGTGTGTATGTGTGTGGGTTTGTGTGTGTATGTGTGTGGGTCTGGTTGTATGAGTGTGGGTGTGTGTATGAGTGTGGGTGTGGGTGTGAGTGTGGATATGTGTGTGTGGGGTTTGGGCTTGTGTGTGTATGTGTTGGGTTTGTGTGTATGAGTGTGTGTGTATGAGTGTGAGTGTGGGTGTGGGTGTGGGTGTGGGTGTGGGTATGTGTGTATGTGGGTTTGGGCTTGTGTGTGTATGGGTGTGAGTTTGTGTGTGTATGTGTGTGTGTGGGGGGGGGGGGGGGCTTCTGGGTTGGTTCTGTGGTGGTCCTGTAGGATAGGAGAACAGGGTATCGGTACAAATATTAAACGTGCCATTGTGCAGAGTACACATCAAACACGCCCACCCCTCCATATAACGAACAATGCAGCCGTGAGAGAAAGAAGGTAAACAAATAATCATTAAATAGAAAAATATCAGATTTGAGCGGCAACAAAGCTTTCAAAAGACATTGGCGGCTGGACTGGTCATGCATCCCCTGGTGCGTGGCGGGAGCTGTGCTGGGGGGGGTGGGCTGTGGGTGTGTGGGGGTGGGGTGGGTTGTTGTGGTTTGTGGTGGTTGTGGTTGGGGTGGGGTGGGGTTGGGTGGTGATTGGGTCGGGGTTGGGTAGGTCGGTGGGGGTGGGGGTTGGGTGGGGTTGGGTGGGGGTTGGCTTGCGGTTGGGTGTTGGTTGGCTGGGTGTTGGGGTGTGGTTGGGTAGGGGTTGGGTGGGGGTTGGGTTGTGGTGGGGTAGGGGTTGGGTGGGTGTTAGGTGGAGGGTGGGTGGGGGTGACGGTGGGGTTGGGGGTGGGGGTTGGGTGGGGGAGGGTGTGCGTGTGGGGTGGAGTTGGTTGGCCGGGTACCAAAACCATCTGGATACTATCACCAGACATACTGTCATTTATACCCACCCCCCCCCCCCCCCCGCCCCCCCCCCCCCCCCCCCCCCGCCCCCCGCCCCAACCCCCACACGGGCCCGATGGTGTAAGGTACTCGGGTCATTACTACGCTGTGCCATATTTACAGTGTCGCCCCTCAAAGGGCTCGTATCCCAGGCTGCATTGAACGACGCCCTACGTTCCATTGGGCTGTATATTATGACCGCTTGTTATGTGTACGCCGCTTGTTATGTGTACGCCTCTTGTTATGTGTACGCCGCTTGTTATGTGTACGTCGCTTGTTATGTGTACGCCGGTCTCACAAATCCACAATGGACGCTCTCCAAGGTGACGTAGCTTCCACAAAGCGCCACCTCGCCTTTATTGACTGCAGCTTTTGTAGACTGCTGCCGGCGTGTGTACCCTCATGTATCGGGTGTGTGTGTATCTGTGTGTGGGCGTGTGTGGGGTTGGGGGCGGCATGTGCAATGCTTTTCTTATTCACTATTACTCTTGTCCATACATGTATGCACTTGCCTTGTAGTTCTTGGTAACAAATGCGATGTGAAAGCATATGCTTATTGCATACACAGACACACCACACACAACACCACACCACACACAACACCCACACCACAAACACCACACACAACACACACAACACACGCCACACACAACACACACACCACACACAACACACACCACACACAACACACACAACACACACAACACACATACCACACACAACACACACACCACACACCACACAACACACACAACACACACAACACACACAACACACACAACACACATGACACACACAACACACACAACACACACAACACACACAACACACACAACACACAACACACACAACACACAACACACACCACACACAACACAAACAATACACACAATACACACAATACACACAATACACACTCCACACAACACACACAACACACACCACACACACAACACACAACACACACAACACACACAACACACACAACACACAGCACACATCATACACGCAACAAACATACTACACACAACACACACAGCACAAACATGCCCACACACAACACACACACCACACACATCACACACAGCACACAGCAAACACACTACACACAACACACAACAGACACAGCACAAACATGCCCACACACAGCACACCCACATGCTGCACACACAGCACACATCGGACACACAACAAACACACTACACACAACACACACAGCACAAACATGCCCACACACAACACACACACTGGTGACCCAGGCACACTCTATGCACACACACTCTACAACAGCACACACAACACAAACATGCCCACACACAGCACACACACCACCAACACACTCTACACACAAACTCTAGCAACACACACAAAACACAACATCACACACAACACATGCAACACACGCAACACACACAAACAACAACACAGGCACAACACACGTCAACATATGCACATGCACACAACATACATAACACACACAAACACACAAACTCACAACTATACACAACACACACAACATACATAGCACACACAATCACACCAACACACAACACACACAAACACACGCAACACACACAACACACACAACATACGCAACACACAAACACACACAGACACACACAACATACACAAACCACACAAACATACAAGCACACGCAGACACTCACACAAACACAACACAACACACACAAAACATACATCAACAACAAACACACACAACACACACAACATACACAACACACACAACACACGCAACACATGCAACACACAACACACACAACACACACAACACACACAACTCGCAACACATGCAACACACGCAACACACGCAACACCTCCCCCCGGTTTTGGTTTTTCCCCCCCCCCCCCCCCCCGCTGTGTTATTCGGGAAGGCAACCACTAGACACGCGCATTGTGAGCTGGTAACTTGCATCCTGCAGCAATAAACCCTCGCATGTAGAGATGCTTAGTGGCTGATAAATGGATAGAAATTATAACTAGTTGCTCACCATCTATGCATGTCCCCTTTACGTCAAATAAAATCGAAATGAATCAGAATGTCTATGCAATTTACATACAGTTTGCACTATGAGTATGACCCCCCCCCCCCACACACACACATACACAGATGAGAAATGGTTGTGTACATATATATATATATATATATATATATATAACTTCCGAGCGTATGGAGTGTGCAGCCCCGCGCAGGGGGGTGGGGGTGGAGAATGCTGGGAAATCTCCAAACCCCAGGGAGGAGGGGGGGGGTAGGCAATACACTACAGACCTTATTACACGCGACAAGGGCTTATCACTCTCCATATATATATATATATATATATATAATATATACATAATATATATATATATATATATTTAATATATACATATATATCATGCCATTTTCTCGTGTGTGTTTCTTTGTTGGTGTTTTACGCCCTGGCAACATCTAAGGTCATATCAGGACAGGCATCGACTTGTGACAGTGAATACTCATGTCAACTTTATAGTGCTGCCTCACTGAGAGACCAGGCCATCAGCACCATCGCCCAATATTCTGCACAATCACATTATCCTGACACTACGCTAACCAGTCATTGTCCTATTAATGCTGAGCGCCAGGCTAGGTAGCGACAGGTATCAATTTGACAAGTCATTGGTTTGACTCGACTGGGGTTCAAACTCCCGAACTTCCATATGGAAGACCTGTGCTCTATCGATTCAGCCACTGCTTGGGGTCTCGTGTGCGTGAATGGGTGTGTATGGGTGTGTATATAACTAATTATATATAAATATATATGTGCGCCACATAGGCAATTATGCTAATATAAATAACGTAAGTTCATGTGGCGATTATTGGTGATTAATTGCCGATGCTACTGGTGGCGCCATCACACACCTCTCAAACTCACTAACCCCACCACACCACTGCGACTGGTGTATGTGCTACCAGTACTACTCATAGACCCAAGCAGACAAAACGCTCACAGTGGGTTGGTCAAAGTATTCCGGTCCTTAAACACACAGATTAGTGGGGGGGGGGGGGGGGAATTAGTGAACTGGAAAACCACCACAGGTGGCGCGAGTGTCATAGTATCCAACAGTATTGGAATCAAGTGGAGAAACTGTACATAAATAGGGGGAATGATAGTTCGTTATTTATATTCGTATAATAAATTATACAACGGATACACACATTATATATATGTATATATATCAACAATATCGTTCATATATATACTTATATATATAGAATCATGCACATAATTATACATATGCCATGTATATGAAATATCCTGAGGATTTGAAATAATTGGCTAAACAGGCCGTGAACATCCACGGTTGCGTCAGTGCATGCTTTGTCACGTGGGGTGAAGAAAGTCGGCGCATGCGCCATGCGGCGCGCGTCGATCCCCCCCCCCCCCCGCAAGCCCGACCTCTTCAAGGTCAGCCGCGCATCTGCAGTGACCTTGGACACTTCTTTGGGTGTGGAGCGTGCTTTATTTGTGTGCATAGGATGCTAGCCGAGGCGCCAGTCAATGTGCTCCCCGTGCTGACTCCAGCACACAGCAAGTGCACCGTGTTGGCACTGGTTATATTGACCAGTGTAGTTATATCTGAAGCCATGTCATTTCTACACGGATATATATATATATATATATATATATATATATATATACAGTATAACCCCGTTAAACCAAACTTGAAGGGACCCTAGAAATTTGGTTGGATTAACCGATCATTGGTTTAACCGAGCTTTGGCTTTGACTTTGACTTTGAGGAAGAGTGTATTGCACATGTAATATACAATGTATGTGGACACTTTGATTATTGTTTGTTTATGTATGTACAGTATAACCCGATTAAACCAAGCTCAGTTAAACCAAACGATCGGTTAATCCAAACTTTTTTTGGCGGCCAGGTAATATACTACCATTTATCATATAAAAAAAGTCAGATGACCTTATATTACCACATGAAAGTTTTGTTTAACCATACCGGAGTGGCCTGGGGTCTGACAATTTTGTTTGGATTAACCTTAATTTGGAATAACCGACTTTGGTTTAACCAACATTTTTATATGATAAATGGTAGTATTTTGCCAGGCCGCCGAAAAAAGTTTGGATTAACCGATCGTTTGGTTTAACCGAGCTTGGTTTAAAGGGGTTGTACTATATATATAGTATGCAATACCATAATATATATATTAATTATTTTCAGCATTGTGAGTATAAAACTAAACTCAAATTAGATATTATGCATAAATTATATTCAATATATTTTATACTGTCATGGCATAGCCTTAGATTTTGCTAAGAATTAAAACAACACGCAAACAAATATATTATATATTTGTAATCCAATATATTTGCCAACATTGCGAGTTATAATATATATTAGGCAGGGGTATAAGTCAATATTGTGAAGAGAATATATAATTAAATATTGTGATGATAATTCAAAACTCGAATGATATATTATATATATTATCATGCAATTATCATGAGTTCATGCAATTTCTATCTGTACAGCTTACCCTATATAACTTAATTTAAACACACGGACACAATTTCATTTCAATTGAATATTAGGTCCTACATGAATTGCTAGCGTTGACAGTTATGGATATATAGGAAATCATGCAACCACCCTCAAAGAGACCACACCCCATAGAAAGCCACTGATGCCTAAACAGCGGGTAAACAAGCCGGTGCCGCCCAACTAACACGTGAACTCCCCTTGTTATTGTTCTGGCGAACTGACACCAACATCGGACAACCACCTAGTTTTGCCAGCTCAATTGCTCCATTAACTAAGACTCAACGGCCGCAGACTTAACCAGTGTTAACCCCGGGGTTTTGAAGCCCGGGACCCGGGAGGTCGGCGAGCCCGTAAGAGTCGGGGACTCGGTAGTCGCCAGGTCGGGCGTGAGCGCTGTCTGACCTGATCCTTTGTTGGCGGTTCCTTTAGGAAGGCGAGGGGAGTTTGTTTGAAGCGCCAAAAAGGTTTGGCGGTGGTTGGCAACGCGCAGCGGTGGCGGCGATGTGATGTAACTGTGGAACTGCTTTAATACTGTTAGTAACTCAATGCTCCTCCTGCCGGAAAATCTACACCAGGAAGAGGCTGAACTTGTAAGTTGTAGTGGAACGCTCGCTACATGCGGAAGGGGTGGGTTGTGGATTAGATGGAGCATGGAAGGTGTGGGTGTGGGTGGGAGTGGGGGTGGGGTGGGTGGGTGCGTTAGGGTTTTTATACCCCATTAAATAAGCAGCGCGTATGCTCCATCACCTATGACGGGCACCTGGCCGCCCGGTGTTGCTTCAAACGGTACTTGGCCACGCTCGGGCGGCGGCGCACTTTCATCTCGCCGCTCCCGGTGCCCCGCGCCCCTACTCCCCGCGCTCTGCGCCCCGCGCCCCGCGCCGCGCACCCCGCTCTCCCCTCCCCGCGCCCCGC
>CM059187.1:18664609-18791446 GCA_030323885.1 Branchipolynoe longqiensis | reverse complement strand
TATAATGTAGTTGTTTTAGTCCTTGAGGTTCTAGAATGTGCAACGATATCGGGTTGCTAGGTTAATACTTACCCCTCATCCTAGGGCTTTGGGGACGTGCATAAAACACACCACGTTTAGTACAGTCATCTTTAAGATATATTAGGTTGATTATTATAATCAACCCTAATTTATAGTTTCAAGTAACTTTTATTTTAAGTGGACGAATTTGGAGATATTTGAAGTGCAAGCATGCAAAAATAATTTTCACAAGCATGTCAAACGTCTGGCACCATAGGCTTCAGTAGAAACAGGTTGTGTTAAAAATGAACCAGTATTATCTTCTATACAGGAACACATGCTTCAAAAGTGAACCATTATCTAATTTAGATATGTAGAATCAAATCTAAATGAGTGTTTTGGTTTCGGAAATTTGATGTTCATCGGACTGTGCAACTTTCACAATGGAGTGAAATATGCTGGTTTGATTGTGTTGTGCCCCCCCCCCCCCGCACCCCTCCCCAACACACACACACTCTGGGTTACTTACTTGTATGTGTAAATTCACCATCGAAGTACACTTGATTTGTATATAGTACCAATATATTTAAGTGGCATTGCCTCGGACTGAATTCTCAATTGTATTTTAGTTAAAGCTGCATAGTCTAATAACATTTTCAAAAGCAAAACACCTAGATAGATTTGAACCTGCATATCCAAATTAGATACTGGTGCACATATTGAGCTTTTGTTGCTACATGGAAGTCATTTTAATAGAATCTGTTACTGCTGAAACCTATGGGAGCAAAGTTTTGATAAGCACACCAAGATTAATTGTGTATGCTTACACTTCAAATACCACCCAAGTTAGTCATTTTAAATGCTAATTACCACAAACTAAAGTAAGGCAGATTAGAACAATCAACCTAAATTATATTTCTCAGAAAATGACAGAAGCTTAAAAGTAAACCATTGGACTATGAAACTTTAACCGCTCTCAATAGAGTTGGTCCAGACAAGAAGAGAGGAGAGGAGGGAGATTAGTTAGAACCTAAGCTATATCACTCAGGAAGAAATTAGTTGGAACCTAAGCTATGAAGCAGGAAGACAGATTATATCAGGGAATGAAACGCCATTGTGAACTTGATAGTGGAAAGCCACGCCACGGTCCACTGATTATAGAGAATCGATCTATAGAAACAGAGGCTGCCCCCCCAACCCCCCCACTTGTATCCGCGTGTCTTCTGGCCAGGCGCCAGTGTAACTAACTACTCTACAATTCTACAACTACTTTCTGTGATTGATGATTAATTTAATCACAAACCCGCTAAATTCCCAAAACCAGACTAGAAATAGACAAACCATTGATGGCTTCCTGTCGATTTCAATACAGGATTTTGCCAATGAATGGCGAGCTGCATTTTGTTGCTGCCGTCTGAGTCTAGTGATATGTCATGATGAGAGCGACTGATGGTGCTCCGTTCTGATACAATGCTAGACAAAACCCCTAGCTGGTTGATTGATTGCTAATGGTTTAATACTGTCGGCAGCAAGGAAGATATTCATGAAAAAAAGTTAGTGGTGTCTATCTATTCTCTCAGTCTTGTCAATCACATTCACATGCCTACATTGACATTTACATAAAATTCCCAAATGGTCAAATCTGTGTCAAATGATAGCAAAACCCATCTCTGATGCAATTTTGAAATGATTAGACTTGTGTAAACTGAGAGCAAAATCCAAATCAGAAAAAAGTAGCCCAAATTACAAGATGCGATATAGTTGTTTTCCGGAACTCTTAAAGATTTGTTTGCGCTTTACCTTGGTAAAGAGGTCTCGCATGCTATTATCTAATTTGTGACACGTCGATTTGATTAGGTTTTATTAAAGGAAAATGGAGATTCCTTCTATTTCGCCTGGCTTGTCCGTTCTGAATGGTTCGATGTTTCTACTTCCGGTTTCCAGGGGCAGGTATCTTAGGGGAAGGGTCCAAGTTCTCCGGGGCATGGGTACTAACTAATGACTAATGAGCAGAACTCTCTCTCTCTCTGTCTCTGTCTCTCTATCTCTCTCTCTCTATATATATATATATGTAAAATATAAATAATAGTATACTTATATATATATATATATATATATATATATACATACACACACACACACAGTAAAACCTCTCTAAATCGACCGACCATGGGACCGACTTTAAGTGGTCTATTTAGGGAGGTGGTCGGTTTAGAGAGTTAGAATATCCTTACAATGGTATTTTTGGGACCCAAATAAAGTGATCGATATAGGGGACTGGTCGATCTGTGGAGACGTCGGTATAGAGAGGTTTTACTGTGTATATATATATGCTACGACTACAATGTAAGCTGTTCAAACTAACATTTAGGGATAACGTCAAACCAGTGAATACTAGGAAAAAGGACTGAAAGACAAGGAATACGATAACAAAATTCAATTTTAACACAAACTAATTTGGCTAATATCACTACAAAAGTACAAGTAAGCTCAAGTAAGAATATTTTTGGAATCAAACCACAATGGATGAGTCCTAAAAATTGTAATTATGGACTAATGTAAGGATTGTATTGCACACACAGCTTCTCATTTAGGACTAGTTAAAGCTGCATAGTCCGTAGATACAAGATTCACCCCGTACTGCTGCAGTAGGGGTGCAAACCAACCCTATGTAAAAGCTGTCGAAAATGTGGGTCAAAGAATTGAGAGCCTAATTTCACAATCTAAGAAGCAACAATTATTCTTTACATCTGTCTTATTATTAGCCCGCTACCTTTGAGTTGAAAAATGTAATATAAGTATTCTAGTTTAATAAGATTTAAAAGTGAAATTGATGGCGTTTCTATGGCCGCCATCATGTCTTTTTGGCATTCTCTCCCATTTCACCAACTCTGGTGCCCTATATAAAATATCCATTTGATACTGGAGGGCAGAACATTTTCTTACTCTTGGTCCATACTAAAGCTATTTTCGCCCGTATTTAGACTACGTTGTCCTTCACCCGTGTACTACAAGTACCGGGTGAATCTTTTATCTACATAGTCTGATGAAAGCATCCACTTTTTAATTCCAAGTATATTCTATTCTACATAGCCTAATTAAATATATTGGTGCACTTGGTAAGCATTTATTGCTGTGCAGAAGGGAATAAATACAAAGTCAATCTAATAGAACCTCCCACTGCTGAAGTCTTCGGTGTCAACACTTTTAACAAGCAGCCCAACATTAATTTAGAATGTCTGTACTTCAAATATCTCCCAAAGTTACCCATTTAAAATAAAAAGTTACTTCAAACTAAAGTAAGGTAGATAATAACAATCAACCTGATACATTTATCTTTCTTTAAAAAAAAAAATAGGAAGACAAAAAAAAGGAAGACAAAAAAAGGAAGACAAAAAAAAGGAAGACAAAAAAAAGGAAGACAAAAAAAAAGGAAGACAAAAAAAAGGAAGGACCCCCCAAAAAAGACAGAAACTGAAAAGCATCGGACTATGCAAATCTAATTAACATAGTTAGAACCTGTATGTGTATGCATGGAACAGGTGGCTGTGAATTTACTATATATAGCGGGTCATTGATAATGTAATGCACTAAACCGGATGTTCTCATTTTCTCATTTCCGGTCCAGCAGCACCAAGTGGCACCAGCACGAGTAGTGGAGGCGGCAGCGGCGGCGGCGGCACAGGGGGCGCCACTAGCTCGATCCGGGGGGCCTCCCCCTCCTCCTCCTCCTCATCTCCTACTTCCTCGCCACACGCTAACCGAGGTATTATGTCCAGTCCTTTCACAGGCTTACAAGGGAGGCCAGAGCATGCCTTTGCACACATACAGCCACACCCGCCTCAGGTCAGTATGCTGCTGCCATGGCAACCGCTTATTCAGCCAATCACTGCGCAGGATCCCCTCCCTCTATACTACTAGTGCTATCACTACTACTACTATGCTTTCTATCAGATTTTGTTGTTGTTAGTTAATAATTTTTTTTTTTAAACAAAAAAAAACATGATTATTTAAAAAGAATTCAACCTTACAAATAATGAATCAAATATAACATTGCAATGGAAAGTTCAAAATTATCTACCACTACCAAACAATACATTTCAAATTGTATCCAACGTTCCCTATGTACCACCTCCTACCCACCCACTCCGTAATACCCCTAGTCCCCGAACCCGAACACCCACTTTTTTTCCCTGTGGACAATTTCGGCATTATGGTATATTCTTTACTAGCATTGCTTACTTTTGTGTAAATGTCTTGGTCGCTGGTGGCGTCCTGGAGCCTGGCTTCCTGGTGAGGGGTCTTACTCTGATTGCGTCAGTGATAATAATAAATAACCATGTGCCGCCTCCCTTCTCACCCCCCCCCCCCTTTTTGGGGTATAATCTTCTATTTAAATAACAAGCAGCTTGCTTCTGTTTGGTGCTGAAGAGCCCTTCACTATGCCGTCAAGTATTTACTCCACTCCACTATTTGGAGCACCACATCACAAATCTATCCCACCTCGTGCATTCTCATAGTAGCATTATCCTTAACACTGCTTTGGAGAATTTAATCTTCTTTTAAACAAAATATTTATTAAAAAAATCCAATCACCGAACAGCACTATGGATGTAGACGGGGGTTACTACAATAGGCAACGCAGCCATTTTGGGTTCCCACCCATTCTGAAAGTGTTTCCGCTGAACAGCCTAATAATCAATCAATCAATCAATCAATCGATATAATTTGTTCAAAACTAACACTATCTCCTACAAAATTGACCGGAAGTTGCCGGTACTGTCTACGCTGCCCGCCCTTGGAGTAAGTAGCCTGCCCACTCTCGTCAGCTGACTGGTAGCGCACAGTTATTGGTTGGTGAAGCTACTTGCATTGTTCTAGTCTAGACATCGATATTTGTGTTTTGTGACCACATCTGCACCCTTAGTAGACATTATTTTAATTCTTTGTTTATCTAGTCAGTGAATGCATAGCTGTGGAATTTGATTTCATTTTGTCGGTTTTGATTAATTTACCCCCCCCCCCTTCGACCCGTCGCCTCTCTTCTTACCCCCCTCCTTTCTCCAATTAAAATGCATTTATGTGTGTAGGAGTGCTGCTTGTGGTTATTTTCTTTATTTCTGTGTGACCAACGTTCTTAACGGACCGACTGCGAATGAAACCGGGTCTTTTTTGGAGAGGTGATTTATCTCTGCTCAGTGATTAAGAAGTATGACATAACACCAAGTAGCATTCAGCACCCCATCTCCCCCCCCCCCCCCACACACACACCTACCCCCCACACCCCAGCAACAGGTGCCATAGCAACTAGGCGCTTTGGGGCGTATTTCACTCACCCCCCTCCCATCCCTCCTCCCCCATTTCACTCACCTTCCTCATTACAGGTATCTCATCGGCCGCTAACCACACCAACAAAAACAACAACAACAATTGTGTATCACGTGTTCAAACCCGCTATAATGAACATAAAATCTCAAAGGGTCATTGCAATTTGCCATGTATGTTTCCTAATGAGTGTCTTTCTTTTTGTTTCTTTTCGCACAGCAGATCCTCCTGAACTGTGGTGGTTTGGACCCCTGTTGGCACGAGGAGTTGAAAATACATTTGTAAAAAAAACTGAAAATCGACCCACAACAAACCGTTTTATTTTAAGGAATGAGTATCTGGATTGAATATCATATCATCTCGTTGTTATCGGTCTTTTACGCCAATTGTGGTTATAGATATATATACACATACATAATATTCTCCTTATATATATATATATATATATGTATCTATCTATATATATGTGTGTGTGTGCATATATGTATATGTGTATGTATATCAGTATGTACAGTGTGGGAAATTCGCATATACCCTGATGAAAATATCCTTCTATGGGTTTGCTGGATGTCACAAATGTCTTACGTGTAGTTCCTTATGCGGGGCAAAGGTCAGGGGTGCGATTTAAAATAATCTGCCCCGTAGTGCATTGTTACGCAAGGTCATGGGTTCGACCAGATGGGATAGCCAAATGAGTTGAGCATCCGCCTCCCATTTTGATTGGTCACAAACCTCTTGCTTAGTTCTTGGCATTACTTAGATAAAATATTGACCCTCAGAAGGGGTGAGCCAGGATCCTGTTTAAATCAAAGCAAAAACTGCTTTCGTGAGGGTCCACTGTAAGCAACCTGTGATGCTGCTGGTTCCAAGCAGCATTGTTTATTTATATATATTTGCATACAGTTGCTGAACTGGAAGAGAATGCAACTATACCAAGATGGCGGCCACTGGATTCTTTCCATTCAACTTTTAAAGTCTATTATTAATCTACATGATTTAACCAATTGTGCATTCTGTAAGTAGTGGGCTTTGGAAGATGATAATTTGAAGAATATATAAAGCTGGTTAGATTGGCGATTAGTATGGTGTGATTATGTCCATAACGCAGCAATCCAAAAGTTTTTCCACCGGATAGTTTAGCAGTCCTATTAACAGAGCAGTCGTGGAGTTAGACTTCGGGGGAGTAACTGGTCGGTGCTGATTGGTGATTGGTCGGTGCTGAGTGGTGATTGGTCGGTGCTGACTGGTGATTGGTCGGTGCTGAGTGGTGATTTGTCGGAGCTGATTGGTGATTGGTCGGTGCTAACTGGTGATTGGTCGGTGCTAACTGGTGATTGGTCGGAGCTGACGCCGGTGGCAGCAAACTAGGCTCGGCTTAGTTAGTGCGCTGATATAATGTGGAGTGAGTGTGTGTGCGTGTGCGTGTGTGTGGAGGGGAGCAGGGGACAGGAGGGGGGGGGGCACTATGTGGGACAGGAGCCTGGGACCAGACACTGCACCGGGCGACATCAATATGTCACATGATGGTGGCAAATAGACGTTAGTTAGTGAGGTCTCAATGAGCAGCTCGGCCCTGCTCCCATAGCGATAATATAACGCATATAGATATATATATATAGATATATATATATAGATATATATAGATATATAGATATCCTCTTCCGCAAGCCTGCATGACCCCCCCCCCCCCCAAGTAGATGAACATAGTAGGCTAAGGTATCATACTCAGACTAGACAAAACTCTGGAAAAATACCCCAAAAAACTAACATAGGCTACTAACACCCAAAATCGCAAATGGCCTGAGCAGAAACAAGTGAACGCTCCTGGGCGATGGACCAGGCCAAGACACCACCACAGCCGTCCAGCTTTGAAAACAAGAACCCTCGCAGGAGCTTCTACGTTATGAGCAGAGTAAATACCTTGTCAAAAGATATATATATATATATATATATATATATATATACGTCATATATATATATAATCTATATATATATACGTCATATATATGTTATATATATATGTCATTTACCTTTTTCTTAACACTTCACATATATATTAATAAAGTTCATTCAAGGTAATTAGCGGCTATGTTTAAGTGCAATAAATACATTCGTGAGATATGAACATGCAAACAAATTAGTGGTCATTTTGGAGAATGGCCACCAAAATAGGTTTAGTTGTGGAAATGAGGCATCCGTTAGATTTCTTTCCTACGAGCAACTGTTAAGACTAACTGAACAATTATAGTGGTATTGGTAACGTGCCCTCTTTTTTGGTGAGTAAAAATTCAAAATTCCATTGTGGGCACAATGACTATCGGCACGCTGCTGTTGTTGTTGTTTACTCCATGATTTTGATTAGGATTCTCGGCCCCAGCTTTTCCAGTGCTGCAGATTGTAGCTAGTTCAGCCACTGCCCGATAGGCTGAAGTAAAGCTCGATAGTCCGATGAAAGCATGACATTTTCTAAACCAAAACACTTATGCAGATTTGATTCTGCGTATTTAACGTAGATACTGATCTATTTCTTGCTGCACTAAGATAATTTAAAAGAACCTGCTACGGCTGAAGCACATTCCTGTACGATTTCGAGGCTGCATACCACTAGAGCTGAGAGCTACGAGCTTTGTATAGGCTACCACAAGCCTGCATCAAAGAAGAGGATAATAATAATAATAATATGGTGTCAGAGCTTTGACGTGCACATCAAGATTAATATTATGTGTTTGCACTTCAAGAATCTCCAAAGTTAGCCATTTATAATAACAAACTTCAAACTAAATTATGTTAGATTATAATTATTAACCTATTGGATTTATCTTTTTTTTTTTTAAATAGGTCAGAACTTCAAAACTATCGGACTATTCAACTTTATGAACACCAATACATAAAGTATCATAGACATGATTCAGACTTATGGTTATAGCCAATAAAAGCCAGTAGGGGATAAGTAATATGATATCCACTATGGAGCAATGGGTGACTTTGACTAAGCCGATCTAAGCTGGTGGCTACTGTCGGGCCAAGTTTGGTAGACTGACTATATGTATCAGGCAGGACGACTTGCTGCTAGAGTCGAAGACAGTGTCGGCGACTGATTAATCTTAGTGTGTAATCGGCAGGGATCTGCCTAAACCGCTGCTCACACCACACGGCCTCTCACTATTTCTCATATCTGAGTATCTCATGTCTGAGTATCTGGTGTATGAGTATCTCATGTCTGAATATCTCATGCCTGAATATCTCATGCCTGAATATCTCATGCCTGAATATCTCATGTTTGAGAATCTCATGTCTGAATATCTAATGTCTGTGTATCTCATATCTGAGTATTTCATATCTGAGTAGCTCATATCTGAGTAGCTCATATCTAAGTAGCTCATACCTGAGTATCATCTGAGTAGCTCATATCTGAGTATCTTATCTGAGTATCTCATACCTGAGTATCTCATACCTGAGTATCTCATCTGAGTATCTATATCTGAGAATCTCATGTCTGAGTATCTCATGCCTGAGTATCTCATACCTGAGTATTGCATATCGGAGTATGGCATACCGGAGTATGGCATACCGGAGTATCTCATACCAGAGTATCTCATACCGGAGTATCTCATTTCTGAGTATCTTATGTCTGAGTATCTCATACCTGAGTATTGCATATCGGAGTATGGCATACCGGAGTATGGCATACCGGAGTATCTCATACCTGAGTATCTCATACCAGAGTATCTCATACCAGAGTATCTCATACCGGAGTATCTCATTTCTGAGTATCTCATGTCTGAGTATCTCATGTCTGAGTATTTCATGTCTGAGTATCTCATGTCTGAGTATCTCATACCTGAGTATCGCATGCCTCAGTATCTCAGATCAGCAGTCGGCGCGTAGGGCTGGTGCAAGCCGGGCATGATCTGTAACATTGATAGGATGTTGAGTGTTTAGTGGGCACTTAGATCAAACACCTGTGGTCAAGCGATGGCAGGGCACGTGAGGAGACTGACCTACCTCTGGGTGGGTGTGGTGGTGGGGGAGGGGGGCTGTAGGAGCTCAGCCTTTGTCTAAACCTGTTGCCAAACATCTATGTAGTTATTGCGAGCTGGCTCACCTGGTCGCCACGTGCAGGGGAGGGAGGGGGCGACAGTGGCTTGCAGGAGGAGGTGGAGGAGGAGGGCATGGGAGGGTGGGAAAGAATAGTTATATGTATCTATATCTGTAATAAATATATATATATATGCATATATATTTCTTCTTTTTTTTTACAAAAAAATATAAGATGCACTGTACATAGGTTGAGGTTATGCTGCTTCCCAAATGCCTCTAACACTGAACTAATCACCTGTCGATGTGTGGATCGGCTAGACAAGGAGAGGCTGGATAGAAGGTGGGACAGGATCGCATCCTGTCTGTCTGTCTGTGCTGCGGTCCTTGCGATGCGCTCAACATATAAGTCGCGAGTGTGACTAACTTATCTGGACAAGTTCATATCCTTAACTACAGATATCCAACAACAACACAACAGCAACAAACATATGCAGGTAGAGGTGGAGCAGACGACATACAACAACGGAGAGTGTGTGTGTATTGGAGGGGGCAGGCTGGGAGTTGGAGGAGGAGGGAGGGTGGTGGAGGTTGTTTGCTATAGAGTGGAATATGAATAGTTAGAGGGCAAAGGTGGAGAGCGTGCAGGGAGCCTCCGCCCGTCTAGGGACATCAGTAATGTGTGTGACGTCACCAGTGACCCCACCAGGGTCGCCGTGTCACCTGGCGTGTTCGGAATACTCGATCAGTGTGAACTGACGCGATGTAGGTTACTCTCTCGGCGAATCGAGTGTTGGTGCCGTGGTAGCTGTGGCTGTGGCACTGTTCACGGCGTTGTTGCTGTTGTTGTGTTGTTCCGCCACTCAAACAATTACTATGTTTGTGTGTTGGAGTTTATGACCTAGAAACATATATGGCCATATCATAGGGTCTGTACGGGGCCTGAAAAGTCTTCGAACTTCATTTGCTCCATTTCAAGGCCTTGAAAAGCCTTGCATTTGACCTATTTTGGGTAATTACTCATGAAAAGCCTTAGATTCCATTAAACTGTTCCCACTGATCTAAATTAGTCCGAAATCGCCATTTGGAATGGAGATTTTGGACTAAATGCGAATTAAAATAGTCTTAATTCCTATTAAAAACAGCCTTGAAATAGCCTTGAATTCCCTATCTTCACATGTGTGCGGACCCTGATATCAGGATGGTGTTTGTTTGTTTGGATTAAACGTCCTAGTAACATCTATGGTCATATCAGCATTGCAAACAATGACACCACCAGGTTGCACTCTCAGAGGGGCACCAGTACCGCATTACAATGATGAGTGTGTGTGTGTGTGGAGGAGTGGATAGAGGGATTGCTTGTTGGGTTGGTTTGTTTGTTGGAATTTTATATCCTAGAAACATCTGAGGTAAGATTTGTGGCAGTAAACACTCATGGTGACTTTATAGTGTTGCCCCACTGGAAGACCAGGCCACTGACACCATGACCCGATATCCCACTCAGTCACATTATCCGGATGCTGAGCTAACCAGTCATTGTCCTATCTTATTAATGCTGAGTGAGTGCCACGCTAGGTAAGCAATATAATGCTGCCCCAGTGGGAGAACAGGCCGCCGGCACCACTACCCGATATCCCACTCAGTCACATTATTCGGATACTGAGCAAACCAATCCTTGCCCTCTCCTATTAATACCTAGCGCCATTCTAGGTAGCAACAAGTGTCAATTTTGTATGTCATTGGTTTGAATCGGTCGGGGTTCGAACCCGCGACCTCTACCCTGCGGGAGATTCGGCTATCCCGTCAAGCTTAGGGATGGTGAGGTTGGGTGGACGGGTGTGGGGGTGGGGGTGGGTGTGGGTGGGGGGCTACTTGCATATTACGGTTTTCGGGTCCGTAATGCTATTGTCAAATGACAGCATTTTATAAAGCAAATGAGGCATATACACTATTTCTTAGTGGTGCTTTGCCTTTTGGGTAGCTTACAAATAAGAGGTGATTTATTAACTTATTAATAATTGTAGCTCAGAGAAATCTAGTGATAGAAAGTAAAATCCTCTATGTAGATGGAGAGCAAGTATGGTTGAGTAAAGTACCGTACAGCTGTAGTTTATTTGATGCTGCTATGTGAATATCTATCATTTCTGATTGCACATTAAACTAATTAAGACATTGCCAAACTGCAGATCCTTTCTGCTGTCAGCACCATTTAATAATATATATGTGCGCCCAAGTTGCCAGCCAACTCAGTTCGCCCGGACACTCTCCTATGTATGTGCAGTGCCCCCCCCCCCCCTCCGCCCTCCCCCACCGCCTTTAAATGGCCGCTGAATCAGTGAGCTTCTGCGCATGACGACGGTGGCCACTGGTACGTCACGCCTGATTGCGCGGCAGGTTAATCGATCGCGATCGATTTGTGTTAATTAAGTATCGGTTCGCATCGACCCTAGGTTAACAGGTGGTCAGTTGGCCTGCCCACCCGGCGCCCGACCTGCCCCTAGTGGGCAGTGGTTGTAACTGATCGGCCGTGAGATAAAAATTTTTTTTTTTAAAGAATCCCCAAAAAACACTGCCAAACACAAGCAAAGCACTGGGGAGTCAGGATAACAGTGGGGCGGGTGTGCAGGCACTGTCCATTGGGTGGGCGGCATGGGGGGTGGGGGTCAAAGGTGATGAGGAGCGGGGTCAACACAACAGGGAGAAGTGGGAGTATTAATCTCGTCACGGTCGGGCTGTGAGGGGGGTGAGGTCAGTGGTGGGTCATAGTGAGGGCGCTGCTGGGGTCACGGGGTGGGTGGGGATCGGGAGTGGGTGAGAGGTAGGTGGGGTAAGGGGGTAGGGAGTGGAGGTCAAGGGGGGCATCTTGTCAGGGCAGCCTCTGACCCCTGACTTTATATCACATTAATCAAAGTGACTCAGGTGTAATAGGAGCCCGCTGCCATTTTGATGTCCACCAGAAAGAAACACATCTTGCTGACAGCTTATTTGTTGTTGTTGTTGTTGTTGTTAATTATCGCAACTCTGATCGGCGTCTTTAATGGTACCCACTTTTGGCAACACTAACACTATCAGTCAGATTATACTAACACTGATCCAACCAGTCCGGGCCCTATTCTGCCTAGCACCAGGTCAGGTAGCAAGTGGAAATGTTTTCCTTTCTGTCTTTAATTTGATTCGTCCATCTAAGGCCGTGTATCCATAGACTGTTCCCTTGTGGACTGTTCCCTTATTCCGTGTTCACTTGTGACCTTGTGACGTGCCACACAGATAATGAACCTGTGTTTTGTTTAGTCTCCGTTCCCATAGTTTGGACCCAGGGACCGCATGGCCTTGTGAATGGCACATGTGACATACTGACTGGGAACATAGAGAATGAACATGTTCATTGTCTGTGTGGTGTGTCACAAGGTAACAAGCAAACACGGAACAAGAGAACATGCCACAAAGGAACAGTCTATGGATACACAGCCTAAGCTCCCGCAGCCTCCCACGTTAAAAGTGTACATTGCTGCTTAGCTAGGTTTTCCTGTCAGCTCCAACCCGGGAGTCTACCACGGCAAGGTGCACCTGAGCCTAGGAACCACCATGACATGCACAGTTAGTTGGCAAATCCTGACTATGGAGAGCCATGTCATGTTGCCCTCTGAGTGTGAATGAATCTACCACCGGTGTTTTTGGTGGTGGTGGTGGTGGTGGTGTTGGTGGGACTTGCCGGTGTGTTCTTTGTACAACAGGCCCAGTATGTAGCGATAATAAGCTGGTGACCCCCCCCCCCCCCCACACGTCTTCTTTGTACAACGGGCCCAGTATGTAGCGGTAATAAGCTGGTTACACCCCCCCCCCGTGTTCTTTGTACAATGGGCCCAGTATGTACTGATAATAAGCTGGTTACCCCCACCCCACATGTTCTTTGTACAATGGGCCCAATATGTAGTGATAATAAGCTGGTGACACCCCCGTGTTCTTTGTACAACGGGCCCAGTATGTAGTGATAATAAGCTGGTGACCCGCCCCCGCCCCCCCGTGTTTTTTGTACAACGGGCCCAGTATGTAGCGATAATAAGCTGGTGACCCATCACCTGACATGTTCTTTGTACAAAGGGCCCAGTATGTAGCGATAATAAGCTGGTGATCCCCCCCCCCATGTGTTCTTTGTACAATGGGCCCAGTATGTAGCGATAATAAGCTTGTGATCCCCCCCCCCCCCCCCCATTGTTCTTTGTACAACGGGCCCAGTATGTAGCTATAATAAGCTGGTGAACCAACACCTCCCCCCCCCACGTGTTCTTTGTAAAACTGGCCCAGTATGTATCGATAATAAGCTGGTTACACCCACCCCGTGTGTTCTTTGTACAACCGGCCCATATGTAGCGATAATAAACTGGTGACACCCGCGAGGTCCTGCGCAGTCAACTCAGTTACCATGCGCATGGACCAGGTGGGAAATGATGGTAGGAAAGAAACACTCATTCCCGCCGTCTTTGAGAATAGCCTCCCAGTCTCCCGGAGCCACCCCCCCCCCCCTCCCTTCTACCCTCCACCGCCTGAGCCTCAGGTGTGCTCCAGGTGGGCCGGACCTGGCTTCTCGCAGATTGACTGCAATCTCCGGGGTGCCTTTATGTAGTGCGCCCCACTCCCCCCCCCCCCCCCCCCCCCCCCACACACACAGACACACCTACGTCTTGAAACCAAAAATAGGGGACGGCCCACCTGGAGACTGGTTCCAGCACGTCTCATGGAGGTAATGGGTTAACCCGAATGTAGGCCTGCCCTCCGGCTCCTGGGTGCTCCAACAGGTGTGGGACATCCCGACTGCAGTAGGTGTAGGTGGGAGTGCCCTCCTGGGGGAGTCGGGAGGGCAGGCACGGCATGTCTGAGACAGTGAGAGGCGACGAGGGTCTGTGTCGTCCAGTGGGTGTTACGGTAGCAGCCGCGAAGTGGGTTAGACTTCGAGGGGAGTTGATAAGATGGGAAATAGGGGGGGGGGGGTGTCGGTGAGTGGTGTGTGTGTGTGCGTGTGTGTATCTGTGCGTGTGTTATTGTTATTGTTTGGACATGGCGAGGTGGGGTGGTAGTTGAGGGGTGTGGCCGGTGCAGGTGAGGCCGGGTGGGCGCCTGCAAGCCCCGGCAGGGCCGGGTGGGTGTGGTCAGGTGCGCAGGCCGTGTCCGTGCATGACCGGTGTTGGCGGGGCGGGGCCTTGGCGGGGCGGGGCGCCGGCGCGCCGGGCACCCTGCGCACGCCATCCGGTCATCACCCGACCCGCCCAGAGCGCCGCCCCGCACACCCCGCCGTCAGCAGATTCACACGATCTGATCAGCCTAATTAGGTATTCCACTGATTGCACTCCCACCCACGCACCTCCTCCACCACTCCGTGTAACTGCATGCCCCGCCCGGCCAATCTCCCCTCCCCTCCCCTCCCCTCTCCTCCCCTCCCCTCCCCTCCCCTCCCCTCCCCCCTCTCTCCCTTCCCTTCCCTCCCCTTCCCCTCCCCTCTCCCCTCTCCCCTCCCCCCTCTCCTCTCTCCCCCCTCTCCCTTTCCCTCCCCTTCCTCCTTCCTCCCCTCTCCCTCCTTCCCTATCCCCCCTCCTCCCCTCTCCCTCTCGCTCTCCCACGCCCTGTTCCTCTCCCCCCTCTCTCCTCCCTCCCCTCCCCTCCCCCTCTCCCCCTCTCCCCTCCCCTCCCTCTCCCCTCCACTCCCATTCCCCTCCCCTCCCTCACCTTCCCTCCCTCCCCTCCCATTTCCCTTCCCACACTCACTCCCCTTCCCCCTCTCTCCCCTCCCCTCCCCTCTCCTCCCGTTCCCTTCCCTTCCCTCTCCTCCACTCCACCTCCTCCCCCTCTCAGCCCCTTCCCCTGACCTCCCTTCTCCCCGCCTCTTCCCCATCCCTCCTCTTATCCCCTCCCTCCCTCCCCTGTCCACTTCCCTTAGCCCCTCCTCTCCCTCCTCTCCTCCCCTCCTCTCCTACCCCACCACGCTCCTCTCCTCTCCCCCCCTCTCCCTCCCTCCTTTACTGCTCCCCTCCCCTCCACTCCCCCCCTCCTCTCCCCTCCCGTCTCCCCTCCTTCCCTCTCCCCTCCCCCTCCTTCCCTCCCCTCCCCTCCCCTCCTCCTCCCCTCCCCTCCCCCTCCCCTCCTCCCCTTCCCTCCCCTCCCCCCTCCCCCTCCCCTTTCCCTCCCCTCGCCTCCCCTCCCCTCGCCTCCCTCCCTTCCCTCCCCTCTCCCTTCTCCCTCCCCTTCTCTCCTCGCCCTCCCTCTCCCTGCCCCTCCCCTAACCGTCCTTCCCATCCGTCCGATGACCCCCGCCGATTGCCCCGGGATTTGTTCGGCTGTCGGCGGTCAAGGGTTTGTTTGCCGGGCGGCGTTGTCTTTGTGTTGTCCCGGGCGCCGCGCCACGCACGGAGCTGCTGACACGTAGATGTAGATACCGCCCCCCCCCCCCCACACACACACACATACACACTGCCCACCGGGCGTCTCTGCAACTCCACAGCAGGGAGGTTACCTGCACGTGCGGGTCACCAATACACGTGCGTCAGCAAGCTAATCTGGGCCGTGACGCCCCCCCCCCCCCCACACACACACACACACATCCTCCACCCCTACCGCCACCTCCACCCCCGGCCTTCGCTCAAACACAGACGGGTAATAGACGGCGGGGGACTCACCGTTAGGTCACTTCACCTTTGTCTGCTCAGTGACAGGGCATGCCATTCAGACACAAAGCTGCTACACCTTAGTACAAGCTAGCAACGTAAACACACAACATGTGCATATATATAACCGCCACAGCTGAATCGCTGCCTTCAGTATCATTACAATATATTAATATCTGTATGCATACTTTTCTTCTCTCGCTCTCTCTCGCTCTCTCCCACTCTCTCTCTCACTCTCTCACTCTCGCTCTCTCTCACTCTATCTCTCTCCACGTATACCATCCCCGCTTGGGCTCTGTGCTAGCATATGTATAGGGAATACGTAACACTAAATTTCACGCACATCGCAATATTGAGTTAATACAAGTGTAGGTATTATCTTTGTTTGGTCAAATATCGAATCCAAACCAGTAGTTAATTTTGTCTAGTTGTGTGTGTGTGGGGGGGGGGGGGGGTTACAAAGTGGTTAATTTAGCTTTGGGAGACGATAAAACTAATTAATGATTGTAAACACTAGCTACTGTAGGTAGGGTGGCCATGCTCACACCGCGCTAATCTCAAGGTTGACGGTTATCTCTATGTGACAGTGTATACAATGACAAATTTGTTTCTCGCCCCACTCGCATCCTTCCTCATTACTCACACCCAACTGCCTGTCTTAGTCTCCGCGAAACTATTCATATATATGCATATATATATATGTGTATATATATAATGTGTACTACCTATATACTTGTACATTGCGTCAGACAACATCCACATTGACTCACTGTTGTCAACATCCCTCTTACCTCAGTTCGATACTTGTATGTTGCGTCAAACAACATCCACATTGACTCATTGTAATTAACTTCTTTTTTTTTCTCAGACATAATTGTACATTTTGTCAGACAACATCCATATTGACTGACTGTAATCAACGTCTCTCTTACCTCAGTTTGATACTTGTACATCCAACGTCAGACAACATCCACATTGACTCACTGTACTCAATGTCTCTCTTACCTCAATTTGTTACTTGTACATCAAACATCAGACAACATCCACATTGACTCACTGTAATCAATGTCTCTCTTACCTCAGTTTGATACTTGTCCATCGAACATCAGACAACATCCACATCGACTCACTGTAATCAATGTCTCTCTTACCTCAGTTTGATACTTGTACATCGAACGTCAGACAACATCCACATTGACTCACTGTAATCAAGTCTCTCTTACCCCAGTTTGATACTTGTACATTGAACGTCAGACAACATCCACATTGACTCACTTTAACTAATGTCTCTTCTAGTTCCACCCCAGTTCCAGGTTAGGCTGGTCCTGCACCGCGCTAAGCAGCTCATGTATGTGTGTATTGAACCATACAGTGATCTGCTCACTCACCGCCCATTGGCCCACAGCCCGACAGTACTGACCGCGTGTACTTTTCTTATTGCAGATGTTCCCCTATCCCAGCATCAGCCCCGTGAATGCCCTCAGTGGGGTCATCAGCCCTACCACCCTCAGCTTGATCGCTTCCCCCGTGCAAACGCCCCGCACCACGCCCCGCTCCACTCCCATCCCGCGCTGGACCACGCCCTTCATCCCACTGGACGAGGGCATGGACTACAACATGATGGTCAACTTCACCTCTGGCAGTAGCAACGAGGACAGCATGATGCAGGAAGGTAAGACAGCCACTGTGTGTGTTTTACTGCGCAGTTAAGTGAACCATTGTATTCTCTCTGCATGGCGGAATGCCCGGTGTATGCTTCACGATTTGCTGAGCTCGTCAAGCAGCCCGACACATTAACAGTTTGTAGATGTGTGAGAAGACATGGCATCGTATATCTCCCTCCTCCCTCCTCCCTCCTCCCTCCTCCCTCCTCCCTCCTTCCCTCCTCCCTCCTCCCTCCTCCCTCCTCCCTCCGCCCTCCTCCATCCTCCCTCCTCCCTCCTCCCTCCTCCCTACCTCCTCCCTACCTCTTCCCTCCTCCCTCCTCCCTCCTCCTCCTCCCTCCTCCCTACCTCCTCCCTCCTCCCTCCTCCATCCCTCCCTCCTCCCTCCTTCCTCCCTCCCCTCCTCCCACCTCCCTTCCTCCCTCCCTCCTCCATCCTTCCTCCTCCCTCCTCCCTCCTCCCTCCTCCACCTCCTCCATCCTCCCTCCTCCCTCCTCCTCCCTCCTCCCCTCCGCCCTCCCTCCACCCTCCCCCCTCCCCCCCCCCCTCCCACCTGTTTTACTTTCCTTTACTGCTGCCTGTGACCACAAGGCGCATTACTATGTATACATACTTCTGATGCTTACTGATATCAATCGCGCACACAGCTCCACTTGGCGCCAGTTGTGTCAAACATATCTTCCACGTACCCAACACATATCCTACTCATCAACCCCCTCCTCAACCAGCCCCCCCCCCCCCCCCCCCCCCACTCACACCACCATCCGCACCTCCGTTCTCAGGTGCGTTTAAATCACAAGCGTGACCCCTTGACCTCCATATATGCCTATAATGTATCTGCTACTGTGTACACCAATAGAAGTGCGTGCTCAGCGAGGCACCCTCTTGCTTTTCGGTTACATCTTTTGGCCCCTGACCAAGAGGCGGCATTGTGAGGGTTCTGTCTTACATGTCGATGAACATTAGCAGGTGAATCAGGTGTAGTTCATATTCGGCCCGGTAGGGAGCGGCCCGGGGGCCATGAGGGTGTGTGTGTGTGTGGGGGGGGGGGGGGGGTTCTGTGGAACCCGTCTGACAGGAAGGAGTAGGCGGCGGAAGGATGAGATGAGGGTTGGCAAGTAGTCTGTCTGGCCGACTCCTACTTTCCACCTGTGCATGTTTAAAGTTGCGTAGGCCGATGGTTTTGAGTTTCTGTCATCTTTCTGGCATAAATATATTAAATTGATTGTTATAATCTACCTTGCTTTAGTTTGAAGTAAATGTTTGTTTTAAATGGTTAACTTTTGAGATATTTGAACTGCAAACATTAGTTTTGGCAAGTACGCCAAAACTCTGTCACCATAGGTTTCAGCAGTGATATTCTATTAAATTGACTCAGTATGATGCCCTTCTATGTGGTAACAACTGCTCAATAAGTGCATCAGTATCTAAGTTTGTTTGATATGGAGGATGAAATCTAGGTAAGTGTCTTAGTTTTGACAATTTGATTCTCCATCGGACTACACAGCTTTAAGGTGGACGTCCATTGCGATTCTGGCTTAACGGCTTGCTTTATGTTGCCTTCATTATCAATATTCTTACCACATTGAGAGTTCTACAGCCAGTCACTTTTGTCACTGGAAGGGACAATGCCATTTTTCTTTTTAGGGATTGCTTTAAATCTTTAAGAGTATTTGCAAAATAAATCCATTCAAAATCATCCATCAAAGTTGTATAATTTGTTGGGCTTATTTGTGTCTCGCTTTTCTTTAGTTAACGTTACATAGTCAGAAGGTTTTGGATTTCTGCAATATATCTTTTATAGATAAACACGTTAGGTTGATCGTTATAATCAAATTTCTTTTTGTTTGAAATAACTTTTAGATTGAACAGCTAACCTTGGAGATATTTGAAGGTGAAAACATGCTAAATTAATTTTGACAAGCATGTCAATATAGCTTTCAGCAGTAGCAGGTTCTATCAAATTGGCTTAGGATCCCCTTCTAAATTGGATATGCTAAGATCAAATATAGGGTTGATGTTTTGGTTTTGAGAATATACTTTCATCGGATTATGCATCTTTAAGTTTAAAGCTAGGATTCCATATACGCGTAATGCGTTATGCGAATGCCATCATTCCATACACGCGTAATGGGTAATGCGTTATACGGCACACGACTGGCTATATTTAAAAAATAAAAATAAACAATTATTCTCCATACTGCTCTGTATATGACCAAATATTGGATGTATATCTATGTAACTTTTTGTATGTCACATGGGGGTTCCTACCTTTATCATAACCAAATTATAGATAAGTATTCATATTTCTGTGCATATGGTAGCATTTTTAGCTTTCCCCTAACCGTATGTCTCCCGGGTGCCCAGCTCACCATGTGTTTCCAATCAGCACCCCTGTGTGTGACTGTTCCGTAATGCTCAGTCGCCTCTCCTGGTGTTAAACTAATGGACACATCAGACTCAGGTTTCTATCCACACCCAGCTTGACGCATAACGCATTACGCACCGATCGCTACATGGAGCGATCGGGATAATGGATTTCTGACGCATTCGCATTCGCATTACGCATTATGCGTGTATGGAATGTAGCTCATAGGTTTCAAGGCGTTTCGATTTTTTGTCGCATTCGCATTATGCATTACGCGTATATGGAATGCAGCCTTAAGTCACTGCCATTTTTATGCTGACATGAAGCTTATACCACCACACCTGGTAGGCAGTGCCTTCCCTCCCCCCTCGCCCCCCCCCCCCCACCCTTCCACCACCCGACAACACCCACCCACACCCCACGCTGCAGCCGCTCTAGTACCTCGCCTCCCCACCGGCATCGCACCGTGTGGCGGCCGGGGGATCGATGGGATAAACAGGCGTTATGATAGCATTCAGTGTCACGCTTCTCCCCGATTAGGCGCGGGCCGGCGGCGGTCAGGGGGTTGTGACACGGCCGGCCCGGCCGCTTGTAGGCCCGACAAGGGGCCGGGCCCGGGGCTGCCAAGGGCCCGCGCCCGGGCTGGCAGGCCCCGCGCCGCCTCCCCCTGCGCCGGCTTGTAATGGAGCGCTAATGGAGGTGGCGCTCCTAGAGATGAGGGTCGCCGCCAACGGTATCATCCCTCCCCACTCGCCATCATTAGCTCCTCAACCCTCTCATCCCATGTCCCTCCAATTGACCCTTGATATATATTGTATTATATATCTGTATGTATATTGCATATTAATAATATATAATGTATAATAGATATAATATACATGATATATAATATACATAATATATAATATGTATAGTATATAGAGAATATATCAAGATTGTACATATGGCCATGTTGAGGATTTATATTCAGTAAAACCTCTCTAAATCGACCAATCATTGGACCGACTTTAAATGGTTCATTTAAGGAGGTGGTCGGTTTATGAATTTTTTTTTTATCGTTACAATGTGTATGGGCGGTCGTTTGGGACCCAAATAAAGCGATTGATATAGAGGAGTGGTCGATCTGTGGAGGTGGTCGGTTAGAGAGGTTTTACTGGATATATATATGGCCATGTAAAGAAACTCCATCTCCCTCACAATATCATCGAAAGGTATATAATCTTACAGACATGCGGATATAATAGTTTCATTTAATAATGTGATAGTCTGGGTTAGTAATGAATGTGATTGTTTAAGTGAGTCAACACAGAAGGCTGAGACCCATTCTGAATCACTCCACTCACCCGTGAGGACTATTAAGATGCTTGCAATGAGATGAAGCGATGTCTTTCATTTTTGTATTGCACATTTTCAGAGTTTTTATGCTCTTCGCAATGGAATTGTACTACATTGACTTCATATCCTACTGGTACTATTCAGCCAAACCAAAAGCACCCTTCCTGTAGCAAAAAGAAAAGAACACATGTGCAATGATAATCAAGTGGGGACGGGTTTACAAAATGTCCACATAAACATGCAACGCAAATGCCTTCACAGTGGCTTCCCAAGTGGCTTAACACATGCCTTCATAGTGGCTTCCCAAGTGGCTTCACACATGCCTCTTGCTGGCTTCCCAAGCGGCTTCACACATGCCCCTTGCTGGCTTCCCAAGTGGCTTCACACATGCCTCCTGCTGGCTTCCCAAGTGGCTTCCCACATGGCTCTTGCAGGCTTCCCAAGTGTCTTCACACATGGCTCTTGCAGGCTTCCCAAGTGACGTCACACATGGCTCTTGCAGGCTTCCCAAGTAGCTTCACACAAGCCTCTTACCGGCTTCCATAGTAACTCCCCACATGCCACCTTTCAATCAGTTAATCTGAATTCCAAAGGCAAAGCCGTAGCCGCACATACGAGGGAGTAGAACTTTCAGTAGTTGACTTGCCACTGAGCCTGACTTAAAGATTGATACTTGACACTTCCTAGCCAGGCGCTCAGCATTATTAGGATAGGGCAAGGACTGATTGGCTCAGTGTCAGTATAATGTGACTGAGTGAGATATCAGGTCATGGTGCTGGTGGGCTGGTCTCCCAGTGGGTCAGCACCATATAACTTGGCATAGAGTGTGCACTGTCAAAAGTCGGTACCCATCCTGATATGACCTTAGATGTTGCCAGGACGTAAAACTCCAACAACCAACTCTATACACACATAGCAGAAATACATATATATAAAGGATCTCCTACCTTCCACCGGCCAGCAAGGCTTGTGCCTATTGTATACACAGAGCCAACTTATTGGCTTTAACCACCAGTTTAGTGTGAGACTTTTGTGGTGGCTAATTATTGGAAGTTGTATTTGGAGAGACTGGCACCTGATCGATGCCCTATTCGAAGATGGAACCACAGTATATTTAACTAAACACTTTACGTCAATGTTGCTTTGGCCAAATTAGCGCACGTGGTCCACCGGCAGAGACGGCACGGGGCCGGTGTTGTTCCACAAGTTCCCCCCCCCCCCCTCACATTTGCAGCTACCTTCACAACTTGCACATTTCTCTCCATCTCACCACACTTCTATAAGTCACCACATCCCAACTTCACAGCCCCCACATTCCTCTCTACATTATCTCGCAACACTTCTACAAGTCCGCACCCACCTTCATAGTCCCCATATTCCTCTCTATCTTCTCACCCCACTTCCATACAGTCCCCACCTCCCATCCTCACAGCCCCCACATTTCTTTCTACATTACCTCGCCCCACTTCTACAAGTTCCCACCTCACACCTTCACAGCCCCCACATCCTTCTCTCCACCTTCTCACCCCACTTTCACAACTTCCCACACCCCCACCTTCACAGCCCCCACATCTCTCTCCATCTTCTCACCTCAGTTCTTTGAGCAGATTTCCGAAGATGGGAAAGCAGGGAAAATGTTCTTATAAAGATAATCACAGTTGAATGTGAAACCTGGCCATTTAGCCATTGTTATATGCTTTTCATGTGGACCACAGGAGTTGTTTACTACTCCACCTTTCTAGACAAGTCCCGGAATCGTAAAATGCTCCATATAGCCTCACCTGACACACACACACACACACACACACACATAGCGTGAGTTGCTCTCCGCCCACTAAGCTGCTCTCCACCCACGAGGCAACTCCCCGCATGCTCTCCACCCACGAGGCAACTCCCCGCTCATGGGCCCACTCCCCGCCCACGGGGCCGCTCCCTGCCCACCAAGCTGCCATGGGGCTGCTCCCCACTCACCGGGCCACTCCCCACTCACGGAGCCCCTCCCCGCTCAGGCAGCCGCTCCCCGCCCACCAAGCTGCTCTCTACCCACGGGGCCTCTCCCCACTCATGGGGCCGCTCCCTGTCCACGCGGCCGCTCCCCGCCCACGGGGCCGCTCCCCGCCCACGGTGACGCTCCCCGCCCACGTGACCGCTCCCATCACACATGACCGCTCACAAGGCCGCTCCCCGCCTATGGGGCTGCTCCCTGCTTACGGGGCCGCTCCCCGCTCCCCGCTCCCCGCTCCCTGGGCGGTGTGGAGCCACCCTCCCTTTGTCTTTCTGCCGGCTCCTGCCGTCCTCGGTCCAGCCTGACATGCAACACGTCAATTGCACCGGTGAACTTTTAATTATAAGTTTGCATTTCACACGATGGGCGTGACACCTTGTCGGGCAGGCTGCTCGCAAATAATTTAGTATGGGTGGGGTGGGGTGGAGGTGGGTGGCCCGAGTGTAGGGGGGGGGGGGGGGGTGAGAGCAAGGGGTGAGAGGGTGCATTGCAGGTAAGTACACAGTAGGGTAGAGATGTAGAGTAGGGTCAGGTGGGGAGTCAGACAGGTTGGTTGGTTGTTGGAGTTTTGCATCCTCGCAACATCTAAGGTCATATCAGGACGGGTACCGACTTCTGACAGTGCACACTCATGGCAACTTTATAGTGCTGCCCCACAGGGAAATCAGGCCGCCAACACCATGACCCGATATCCCACTCAGTCACATTATCCTGACTCTGAGCTAACCAGTCCTTGCCCTATCCTATTAATGCTGAGTGCCAAGCTAGGAAGCGATGAGTATCAATTTTGTAAGTCATTGGTTTGACTTGAGCAGGAATCGAACTCCCGATCTCCGACACGGGAGGTGTGCGCTCTACTGATTCGACCACCACATCCGGTTAAACAGTATACAGAGGATTGTGAGGGTGGGTGGGTGGCTTGAGGGGGGGGGCTGCACTGTGCAAGGTGTTGAAGCACTTGCAATTGGTAGGCTGTAAGAGAAGTGTAGAAGTGGAATGCTCAAGTAACCAGAGTGTGGGTACATAAAAGTTAAGTGAAGTGTGTGGTGAAGTGAATAGCAAAGTGTGAGGTGAAATGCAAACTGAACTGCATAATAAAGTATACCCCCCATCACATCAAACTAGTTCTCACTACATTCTTGAAAATGTTGCTGAACGGGCTCAAACTGTGTATGAACTGAATGGACGTAGTAACAACTTTATACAGTCTGTTTACAAATGGAATGGACGGGCTAGAACGGAATGGTGCTCCAGAACTTTGAGCATGCCCAAAATTGTCTTGCAGCCACGTTCTACCCCGACCACAACCCGTTTTAGAACGGGGTCGGATGGTTTGAGAACTAGTTTGGTGTGATGGGGGTGTAAAGGAAGAGCTTGGGAGTGAAGTGTATGGTAGAATTTAAGGTGAACTGTGCATTAAGGTGTAGGGTGACAGGTTGGGTAAAGTGTCGGTTGAAGGATAGGATTTAGTTTGTTTGGTGTTTTTTTGTGGGTGGGGGGGAGCGTTTTGTGCTAGCAACATCTAAGAGCATGTATGACTTGTGACAGTGCGCAATCATAGCTGCTTTATAGTGTTATTCCATACGGATACCATACCACCACTACCATTCCCACCATTCCACTCAATCTCATTATTCGGATGCTGAGCCAGCAAACACTTGCCCTATTCTGGTACGGTGGCGATCAGTGTCAATTTGGGGTTTTTTTGTAAAGAAAGAAAATGAATTAAAAAAATTAAAACAAACAAAAAATCGTTGATTTGACTCGGATGGGGATTGATCCTGCGACCTCCCGCTGGGTAAGTGGGCGCCATCCTATATCCACTCGGCCGTCCAGTCCAGTCTGAAGCTTAGAATGATGCGTAAGTAAAATGTGGAGTAAGAGGTAAGTATTTAAGGTGTAAGCTGATATTTATAGTAAGGCGTGGATCTGAGATGCACATTAACATGTAGGCTTAAGTGTAAGATTATGGTGCGAGCAGTGAGGGTGGGGGATGGGGAGGTAGGTTGGCAGTGGGGAGTGTGGGGGGGGGGGGGGGGGGGTAGGCAGGTGAGGGTACCCCGTGCCGGTCAATAGACGACTAGTTACTTATTCATGTTTCCGACTGGATTTGATTCGTCTCCGTAATCAATGTAAGCCTGACCCACGATGTGACTGGGCACTGGGCATTCTCAGGGCCGGCACCCCTGAACCTTGAACCCTGAACCCTGAACCCTGAACAGGTTCCTTTGTGACCACCCACTGTGTGCCATCACCACCTTTCTGCCTCCACTGTGCCCTGCCCCGTCTTCTCTTCTTCTCTATTGTTTTTGTCTACCCTTTCTTCCCAACCTCCTCATTTCTTCCTCTGACACATCCCCCCCTCCATCATCATCATCATCCAACTATATCCCCCTCCTCCCCACCCACACACACTCTCCCCATAACACGCCGTATGTCTGCCATGTTGAAGGAGCCTGACGTTCTGTGTCTGTACATGTATGTGAATATAACTATTTTACCCCCCCTCTCCACATGTAGCAGCCTATTTGGGTATATGTCTACCATGTTAAATGAGTCTGCAGTTCTATCTGTATGCATAGATGAGAATATTCCGGATTTATTTGGAATTCCGGATTTTTGATCAGCCCGATTTTTTCCGGATGTGTTCAAAATATGCGACCATCCCAGGTTGTGCACATCCCCCCCCCCCCCACCCACCCACCCCATTGACTATTTTCCGGATTTTGTTTGGCCAGGCCATTGTCATTCTATGTGTATGTGTATGTCTGTGTATGTGATGCTAAATATACACCCACCACCACCACCACCACCACCACCACCTCCACCACCACAACCACCTTCACCACCACCGCCACCTCCACCTCCACCACCTCCCCCATCTGTAGTATCAACCTCGGTCTGAACACCTCATGTCTGCCATGTTGAAGGAGCCTACCAGCTGATCTGTGGCTGCAAACTTGACCGCAACTACTCGCCGGTTCAGGAGCTAGTGCAGATCTTCAACCGGTCGCTGGTGCCCGTGCCCGTGCCCGTGCCTGCCAAGCTGCCCCCGTAGCGGCCCGCCCTCCGCCCGCTCGCCCGCAGCGTCAGGCGGTAACGTCGTTGTTGCCCGTTGCCATGTTACCGGGAGGGCCCTGCTCCGGCCGGGCTCTACCCCCTTCAGAGTTCCGTTGAAAATTGTTTTCTCTAGTTCCCCACGTTCCCGCCAGTTTTCAACTAGTTCTTCTCGCTCCCGCCTGTTGGCATTGGTTCACGTATTAACTTGTTTGTTTGTTTGGGTTTTACGTCCTATCAACATTTAAGGTCATATCAGGATGTGTACAGACTTGTGACAGTGCATGTTCATGGCAACTTATGTAGTGCTGACCCACTGGGATACAAAGGCAGCGGGCACCATGACCTGATTTCCAACTCAGTCACATTATCCTGACACTGAGCTAACCAGTCCTTGCCTCATCCTGGTAATGCCAAGCGCCAGGCTAGGTAACGACAAGTATCAATTTTATAAGTCATTGGTTTGACTCGGCTGGGGTTCAAATTCCCGATCTTCCGCACTTTACGTCAATGTTGCTTTGGCCAAATTAGCACCCCATTCGACCACCGCGTCCGATCACATTCTAACTAACACTAAACATTGTGTGGTTAGCTATGGCACATATTAAGTAGTAAGCTGATGTTTAAAGTGGGGTATATAAAGAAATGTAGGCTTTTAACTAAAGCGATGGTAGTCGACTTCAGTGTGCATGTCCATGTCGCCAGTGTCCGGAGGGACCACTTGTACTAACTGTACGGACAGGACCAAGACAATTGGCGACAAGTGTTCTATATGCCTGAACTTAAGCCAATATAAGCCATAATTAACCCGGCGACTGTCTGTCAGGCGCCATTTTGTCTCCTCATCAGTTTGGTTAGTGGCTTTCATTAGGCTTAATGAACAATTTTGTATGGTTACTGGTTTGAAGCAATCAGAGTGTATTCAAAACTAGGGCGTTTAATTTATTATGAGAAAATATTATTTTGGAAACGCTGGGTTCTCATCGCAACACTGGAGTTAAGCAACATTGAGCCTCAACAGTACTTGGGTGGTTGAGACCACTTGGGGATATAAGGTGCTGTAGACATTCTGACACAGGCTCGTTTATAACTTCCCTCTTTGTTGGTTGGTTGGTGGAGTTTTACGTCCTGGAAGCATCTAAGGTCATATCAGGCATACCAAATCAGTCGTGGATAAGTTATGAGAATGGCATGAATTGAAGTTGCATAGTCTGATGGATTTGAGGTTCTGACATTTTATAAGATATTCGATTTATTGTTATAATATATCTCATTAAAGTTTGAAGTAACTTTTATTTTAAATGGCTAACTTTGAAGATATTTTAAATGAAAACCTGCCAAATTAATTGTGCCGTATATGTCAAAATTGTCACACAATAGGCTTCAGCGGGAACAGGTTCTATTAAATTGGTGTAGTATTCCTTTCTAGGCAGCAACACATGTTTAAGAAGTGCACCAGTAGCCATGTTAGATAAGCAGAATCCAATCTAGATAAGTGTGCTGGTTTTGAAAATGTAATGCCATCATCAGATTATGCAGCTTTAAATGTCAATGTATCACTTGTTGTACCCCGTCCTGATATGACCTTAGATGTTGCTAGGACGTAAAACAACAACAAACAAACAAACTATCACTTGTTGTAAAGGCAACTGGAATGTACTTCCATAGTCTAGTCTAAACCGAGCTGAAACTTTGTCGCTAAGATCCCGGCTTCCTTCTTCTCTTTCACAGAACGGTTTCTTCCAATGATGCACCAACATCATGAGCAACACCATGAGCAACACCATGAGCAACATCATGAGCAGCAGCAGCAACATCATGAGCAGCCTTCAAGCTCACGCCTGGACAGCAACAGCAATTCCCCGCCCACCACACCCAGCAAACTCCAACAACACTCACAACCACAACAACCGCCGCCGCAGTCCTAGGATTTACTCACACTTAGCTTAATGCCGGGGCGGCCCCCCGCGAAATGGTGACGCTGTTGGCGCGTCAATTAGGAGCCGCCCCTCTTAGGGTTTATCCTCTGGATCAGGTCCCTGAAGACAGGAGACAGGACGCCATGGCTTTGTTGTGTTTGGCTTGTGTCTCCTTCAGCCGGGAAGGTCCAGGATGATGCTAATGTACATTGCCTGTAAGTTTACTCATGTCTAGTTATTGTTATTATATATATATATACATATACACAGTGGAGAAGAGGGTTGGTGGGGGTATTGTGAACTATCGTGAAATGCTGGCGAGTGCAAGGCTTGCTGTGCCGCTACTTTTCACCTTGTATTCTTCTTCCTGCGCGGGTGGGAGTGGTCTTCTCCATTTTGGTGGGAATCATGTTGAAGACTCCGAGATATATACCTCAGCTCTGTTGTTAATGAACGGTTAGCGCGTTCGTATAAATTACTCATCTGTATGTGTCATATGATCAGCAAACAAAAACAAGGGGAAAAAACAAGCCCGTTTTTACGTTCACTTGAATGGCTTCGTATATTTTGTACTCACAATACTAGTATTTATAATAATGTGTAATCATGTACACAGGCGAATATTGGTTTGATATGTGCTCTGATATTAAATACAATGTTGTAGTGGGGGTGGGGCAGATCTGTTGCTGTGAACCGCCATGTGATAACAGGGTATAGGCAATGTGCACTGAAAAGCCTGCTCGACCACGTGGTCAATCTCTTAGTTCGAGTATATCAAATACTAAACTCACCAACCATCAAACAAATGCACTCTTTATTTCCTTTATAGTCCGATTATTTTCACGGAAATTTGATTTTAATTGTGGTTTTCAAACATTTATATATATATGTTCAATTGATTTGTTTCCTTTTCTTTTAATATAAAAAAACATTTTGTTGGTAGTGTCATTTCAGATTTTTAATATATATTTTTTATGACTAACTTCCTTTGGTTTTGATTGGTGTAGATTCCTACATGTGGTGGCTTTAAAAGAACCAAGGCTTTTTATGTGCACTGGAGTGTTTTGAAGGTTCAGAATCACCACAATTGATCGGCAGGGGGAGCACAGTCGGGAAGAAGGCGGCAGGGGTAACTAACTGAGAGACTGGGAAGACACGCTGGTCCTGTAGCTTTCACACTTTTGCTTCTTGCTGTTGGAGAGTTGTGTCGATGTCTCCCCCCGCCCGCCCATTGCTTGCCTTGGTTTGTGCAGATTTGCTGAGCAACCTTTAATTGCTCGGCTGTCAGCGGCAGGCGGGCAGGGACTGGGTGAAGGGCGTGTGGAGAGAAGCCCTGCTGGGCGGTGGGCAGCTCATTGTGCCGCCGGGTCAGGCGGTAGGCAGCTCATCGTGCTGCCGGGCCGGGTGGTAGGCAGCTCATCGAGCTGCCGGGCCGGGCAGTGGGCAGCTCATCGTGCTGCCAACAGGGGGTGGGCAACTCATTGCAGCTGACCACCGCGCTGTCCATGCAGTGGGCAGCTGACCGCGCTGTCCGGCGCCCAGCGCCGCACACTGGCCGGGGATACCTCAAAGTGCTTGTAGGGAAGAGGAGACTCCCGTGGATCCCCGACAGGGAGACGCCCATTCACAGATGACGCAACGACGCGCTGCGACTGTGCAGACCAAACCGACAGGACGGCGTCCCGACAGTCAGGGCTCGGCCAATTAGATCTTTTAGTTCTGCTGTTGGACTGCTCACACCCGATCCACCGTCTGTCGGCGGTTGTCTGCAATTGTCGGCGGTTGTCTGCAATTGTCAGCGTTGTCTGCGATTGTCGGCAATTGTCGACAGCTGTCAGCTTTTTGGAAGCTTGATTCGGGCGCCGACTGTCTGCGCTCTTCTCGTGTAGATTGTTCTGCCGACTGAGCAGGCAGTGGAAAGTGAGGCGGGACGCTGCTTTGTGCGCATGCCCCGTGTCTGTTTGCTTCCTGCAGCAGCTCGGACGTTGCTCTCCACCAGTAAAAGCCCCCTGGCTCCGGGCTCTGTGCCCCGGGCTCCGGGCTCCGGACTCCGGGCCCCAGACTCTGGGGCTTCGTACCTCCAGGCTCCGGTCCTCGGCCTTCTAGCCGCGGGCTCCGGGCCCCGGGCTCAGGGCTGTGGGCTCCTGTCGGTGGTGATTTTTGGGTGGACGGCACGGCGCGTGCACCATGTGTGGGCGGGCTGGATGTGCACTTGTATATGTACTGTTATGTATATTGAGGCACACTTGTTTGTACGTTGTAGCCGAGTGTTTGCACCTCGGTCTGTAGGTAGATGGAACTAGCTGCACTGTGATTGGTCGAGGTTAACGAGTCATTCACACTTCACCCTAGGGTTTATATATAGGGATACCTAATATTGCCAGTGTACAGCGAGCCAGGCCTGTGCCTAGTGTGGCTTATTTTGAACGCAACAAACAACAATGTACATCATAGCGAGAGAGACATTTAAAAAAAAAAAAAAAAACTTTTAAAAAAGAAGAAGAACGCCGCCTATATATTCTCTCACTAATCGACAGGTATATTAAGACAATGTATCATTATGTTATTGAGGTGGTGTACCCAGGTGGATTTAAATAATAATCATTTTTATATATAGAAAATGCTTCCCCCCCCCTCATCTATGTGTGGTATGTCAGACATTGACTGATTCCATGCCGGGACTAGGAATACGCCAAGAAATTGTATCTATTTAATACTGTTGTTGTGTGTACCTCTCCTTTGGCCCTTTTATTTAACCAGCTCTCTAGATGCCCCACACTTGAATCAAACCAGAAATAACCAGAGGTCAGAGTGGCGGGTTGAGGATATATGTACAGTTATAATATGTAAGCTCTTATACAAAGCCATTGGTATCTTCTACGTAACGAGATATTTGTTTTGTTATTATACTTATAATAATTATTATCACAACTATTATCACTATTATTATATAAAGCAATTATTTCTATTAAACCATGATACTCAGAAAACTTTCTTTTATATATATAATTATCTATATATATATATATATTATATATATACGTGTATAAACCAAATTATTTCCAAGTTGAGAAGTCCTGGAGAGAGCATCATAGTCCTGAAACCTGAATTGACTGATGGGTATGTGTCGGGTGATTTTCTTGGCGTGCCCCTAATCTCAGCATGTACTTGTATCCAACCTCCTGTTGCCGGGCCCAGCACCGCGATCTCCGCCGGGATAGAAAACAGCGCATGCCCCATGCCCCCCACCCTCCTCCCGTCCTCCGCCTCCCCACCCCTTAGACTCCCCCCTACCTCTCCCCTTCCCCTCTATCTCTCTCTCCCTCCCCATCTCCATCCCCCTCTACCTCGCTCCCCCGCGCCAACCCTCTCTTCCCCCTCCTTCCCCTCTCCCCTTTCCCCCCTCCCTTTCCCCTCCCTCCCCTCCCCTCCCTCCCCTCCCCTCCCCTCCCCTCCCCCCTCCCCTGCCACTCTCCCCTTCCTCCCCACCCCCCCTCGCACTCCTCCTTTCCGTCCCCTTCTCCCCTCTGTCCGTGCTGTGAGTAGGGTCTGCGTAAACTGCCCTCCTATCCCCTCCCTCCCCACTTCCCCTCCCCCTCCCCTCTCCCCTCCCCCCCCCCCCCCTCCGCTCCCTCCTCTCTCCCTCCCCCCACCCCCCTCCGCTCTCCTCCCCTCTCTCCTCTCCACCCCTCCGCTCTCCTCCCTCCCCTCTCCCCCCCCCCCCCCCTCCCCTCCCCCCCCCCTCCCTCCCCCCTCCCTTCCCTCCCCTCCCCTCCCCCCTACCCCCCGCCTCCCCTCTCCTCCTCTCCCCATTCCCTCCCCGAGCCCCGGGGTGGCGGTAGTGGGCACTGCATGTGTCTCCTTGAGTGATCGCGGTTCTGGCCCGCCCGAAAGACAACCTGTACGGAGGCTCTATCTGCAGTATATATTATACACACATCTGTGATTATTCGATGCAAATGCACTTTTTTTCTTTCCCCTGCTCTGTATTGATGTTGAAGTGTCATAAAAGAGTTTTATTTTGCATATGAGGAAAAAAAGAAAAAAGAGAGAGGGGGACACCCCTCGCCCCTTAGACAACCCCTACGATATATTTGTTTTGTATATGATATATATATATGTATATCACCGTGTAATGAAATCCAAAGAGATGTCCAGGTCTTCTTTTAGAACCCTTAGGTGAGGGGGCTGGTGTTTTTTGGAAGGTTTTGTGTGGTGTTTTTTTTAGGAAATTTTACTATTACCTCAAAGGAGGAGGGTCGGCCTATTGTAGCGGATGTTTCACCGCCGTTTTATGTAAATGATTGTAAATTTGACAATGAACTTTTTAGCTATGCAATTTTTTCTGAGGTGACTGAGTTATTGTATCTTGTGTATATTCCGTGTAGACAGACAGACATACAGGCTTCTGTCCTGGTCATTCAGTCATCTGGTGCGTCCAATCTGTAAGAACCAGTGTTGTTGTCATGTCTAATGCACAACGGCCACCTATGCAGTGTTTTACTGGGGGTGTTATCGGCGCGCCACCTACCGTGCGATATTATCAGTAAGGATTTGAGAACCACGTTTCATCAGCCTTGAACTATTTCGGTGTGTTAAAAAAATATATATATGTTATATATATATGTTATATATATATATATATTGTATATCACCTTTAAAAAAATAATGTCCCTCAGCCAAGAGGTTGATTAATGGAGCAGTACCAGAAATCTCCCCACGACAGCAAGCTCTGGAAAATAACAAAACAATTTGAGAATTCATTATACAGTAAAACCTCTCTATACCGACCCCTCCACAGATCGACCACTCCCCCATATCGATCGCTTTATTTGGGTCCCAAAAATACCATTGTAAGGATATATACAGTAAAACCTCTCTAAACAGACCACCTCCCTAAATAGACCACCTAATATCGGTCCCATGGTCGGTCGATTTAGAGAGGTTTTACTGTATATGTGTATATATATATATATAGACTGTCTCAAAAGGTGCTAAGCAATATGGGACAAAACTTTGTCCATTGTAACGATCAACACACTATCTGCTTATGCATTTACTCAGGATAAACTGATTTGTTTTTTACATGGTGTTTCATAATCCCAATAGATTACGTATTCATTTGAAGCAAATGTCCTTGTGTTTTCAGTGTAGCCGTTTCTGGGTTGTTTTGTGTCATTTGTTACAATGGACAAATAAAATGAAGAGTTATCACCTTTTGAGACAGGCTCTCATATAAAATATATATATATATAATATATATATATATATATAAATATAATTAATTATAAGCTGACGCATTTTGGCAGCGCGCTTCGGTGAATATTTAAAACAAAAATGCAACAACAACAAAACCTCACAACAACAACAACAACAAAACCTCACAACAACAACAAAATTGACGCAGTGTGGCCGATTGTTGGTTGGCGGCGGAGCGGAGTGCATGCTGCGTAGCACGTGATGACTTCAGCTGGTGCCGGCGTTTTGGGTATCTGTAAGGGCCGGTCACCAGCTGGTCAGCCGGCCCCGACGCCCCCTGGCGGCGACGCGATGACCCCGGAGGTGGGCGACATACCGGCGGGCTCCCAATGGTGACTGCGTGCACGGAATGCTCTGAGTGTGGCCATCTAAACAAACAGATACCTGGCGACACTCTCTGTGACCTGCGCGCCGACCCACCTTAGCGTGCCTCCGGCCGCCTCGACCACTCGCCACATTGCGCCACTTCCTCATTCATCTGGGAGCTCTGCTTGTGTACACATATCCACCACATGTATATTATGTGTGCATATCCACCACCTTTATATGTAATCAATGTATATAATATAGATATATATAAGTTGTGCTACGTAGCTATATATTCACATTTATATATAATTAATATATATGTAAGTTGTGCTATATAGCTATATACACATTCATATATAATATATATATATAAATAAGTTGTGCTACATAGCTATATATAATAGGCTATATTATATGTAGTATATCTGTATATAATAAGCTATGTTATATACAATATAGCTTATTATATATATAATAAATACATACATATGGCATAATAGGCTTTATTATATCTAATATAGCTATATATAATAAGCTATATTATATATACGATAGCTTATTATGTATAGCGATGTAGCACATGCAAGCTATATTATATTGTTATGTATAGCTACGTAACTTATATATATTATAGCTTATTATGTATAACTATGTAGTATAACATATATATATATATATATACATAAGCTGTGAACGAGCATATGTGCACTTCTTTATATGCCTTATATACATTTATTCCAACAATATATCCGAAATTCCGTAATCCTATCTCCAAACCTAAGCCGTCTATTCTCTCTTGAAAACAAACTGATGCCTTTGAGCTACGATACCGGTCCATAAAAGTAAGTAAGTCAGCAATCTAGCTGAGGAAGGTTTAGATATTCAAAACACATGATGTGATGTATGACTTTCCGGGGGGTGAGGTGGGGGGTGAGTAAATAACACCCAAGGTCTCCGTCCCCGCTCCTGTCCCCGCTCCTGTCCCGGGCCGTCATCGCCCCGGGGGGTCAAGGCCACCACCAATTGTTCACCTCCCAGTTCCCCGCGGGCATGCGTGCCGCGTTGCACTGTGGGTATAGCACCCGCCGTCGTCCTAGCTACTGTTGCCGTCTGGTGAGCACTATGGGCGACAACCCCGCGTGACCGCCATTGGTGGGGGCCACGCGGCGGATACCTGCACATATCAAATTTATATTATATATATATATATGCGTATGTGTTTTTCTTGGAGATTCATTTCATAAAAACTATTTTAGGACCGGGATAGTTGTCTCGAATTGCATACAGCTTCTAACTTAAATATAGCAATGTAACAACACACAGCGATCAATATGTGTGCAGGGTGTGTGTGTGTGTGAGGGCGGGGGTCTTATTCTATACTATTCCTCCATTTGTAACTAAAGAAATAATCCTATGTTAGTCAACCACTTCCTCCTCACCTCCAAAGACTACTCCCATTGTTATATATATATAAATCCTCCGGTGCAACTGACACTGGTCTACATCTGGTGGCGCGAGGAGGGAAGGTGGAGCCACCGGTACAGTGTTGGTCTTACGGAGTATAACAAATAATAATAATAATTAACCCTTACATATCTTTATACTCGCATAATTCGTTATACATCACATGTATATGTGGACACGTGCGTAGTGTCTACACATAGACCTGTATATATGTGTGTATGTATATACAATGTATATATGTGTGTGTAGATACTAAGTGGGTGTTGATCCTTCTCCACCAACCCCTCGCCCCCCCACTCTGGTACTGCTCCTGTTGGTGAGGCTGCTGCCCACTGTTTGTATCCACACACTGATTTTGAATCTACAGAGCACCGGAAACATTCAGATAATAGCTAATTAATTAATTAATTAATTAGTGCGCGTGTATGTAAGTTGTGATTCACACTGCAGAGCTGGCCGCACCGTGTCGAGAAATAAGAAAAACAGAAACTCGATTTGACAGCGAAGAGAAATATACAGATTGTGTTAAATTGATTTTAGCAGCACCATGGAGAAGCCCCCGTGTGTATCGATCGACCTGAATGGTTGAAGGTTATATAGTCTATATTTAAGATTAACCACGCTCTTGTGTTATTTTTAATGTACTGCTTTTTAAGGCACTATGTTTGGTGAATATATCAGGGTCCTTACCTGGCCTGGAAAGTCATGAAAAGTCTTGAATTTAACCTATATTGGGTAATTAGTCTTGAAAAGCCTTGAATTTCATTAAACTGTCCTCACTGATCTAAATTAGTCTGAGATCGCCATTCGTAATGCCGATTTCGGACTAAATCCAAATGAATTGAATTCCCATCAAAAACAACCTTGAAAAGCCCTGAAATGGCCTTGAATTCCATATCTTCATGTGTGTATGGACCCTGATATATATATATATTACACTGTCACATGGACACAAATACGCCTTTGCGCATGGTACCCGGTCACGTTGTCATCATACGATTAGACGATATCAAACACTTGTTTACTGGCGAGAGATTTCTTAACAAGTTCTTCTCGGAGGTTCATTTCGGTAAAGCTATTTTAGGACCGGGATAGGGGTCTCGAATTGCGTACAGCTTCTAACCTAAATATAGCAATGTAAACAACACACAGCGATCAATATGTACAGGGGGGGGGGGGTCTTTTATGATTGTTTCGTTTGTACGTATAAGAATCCTATGTTAGTCAACCTCCTTCTTCTCACATTCAAAGACTACTCTCATCGTTCTTATGTTTAGGCCGCCTGCACCTTAATACACTGCTCCCCGTGTGTATCGTACTATAGAGTCTAGCCGCGAATTGTTGAAGGATATCAAACTTGTGTTTCTGTCTTACAGTGTATCTATCACCTGTCTGCAGTCTGGGTGGGCGAGATGTCGGAAGAGGGGGTAGCCGTCGCCCCATCTGGCGGGGGCGGCCGCCCCACAGCAGCATGTACAGAGATTGTACATATGTTTGTTAGTTTGTATACATACCAAATTCTAATTTATTGTCGTATGCAACTTGTAAAGCAACCATGATGTACATTTTAAAGGGACGGCCATCGTATGAATTTTGTTGTTTTATTTGATTTTTTGGTTAAAAGCTCGAAAAAGGATGCCGATTGGTCTTTGTGTAGAAGAACTACAATCAAAGACGGGTTACTGAAACATTGCGAAGAGTGGAGCAATTACATTTTTGGAAAGGTTATTTGTTTGTTTTTGTAATAATTGTCTTTATAGACACGCACACGCATATATTTATATATATAGATATATATAAATATATATATAGCTATGTATATAGATTATATATTTCTATATATAGATATATACATCATTGTTGGTGCATATTGGATTATGGATTAGCCTGCAAAACAAGGAATACTGATGTAGATGAAGCGAAACGAAACTTGGAGAGCCGTGCTCCCACAATGCACTGACAGTGACAGTGGCAGTGACTGCGGGACAAGCAGCGCGCTGTCACATCGCCTTCTCTCCGCACTAATTGACAGCCAGTAGCCAGGCCGCACACAGCAAGGCCTTACCTCCCTTTCTCAGAGACACTTTATTTTTTCATACTCATAGTAGTTACTGGTACCCAGAGCTTAACTGTAGACAAACACAACTGACTTGATTGATTACTCGATTGATGCCCGCTTGGAAAGGGTGCGATGTGTTGATTGGTGTGAGATTAACCTTGATTGTTGACATTGAGCGGGGTGCAGCTGGGTCATGGTGAGAACGGGCGGGTTGGCTTATCTAATGGTTCAGTGACCATATATGTTACTAGGACTTAAACCCCCAACAAACAAATAAACAAGCATCAGCAGGCATGTCGCTGCTTCATTTCAAACTGTGTTGGCGTCTTAGCTAACCCCCCCCCCTCCACACACTCACCACACACACACATATATATGTGTGTATATATATATATAATTATATATATATATATATATATATATATATCCCTACACGCTTCCACATTATTCTGGCCACTTAAAAGTTATATTTAAGCTAAAGAAATTTGTCCAACTCAGAAGTGTGAGTTCCAAATATGACCGACGGAATTGGCGTGATCGCAAAGCCTACTCTATTGTTTAACTCTGTGCAAAATTAAATATTGTTATTGGTTTGCTTGTTTTAAATAACTACAAAAAAACAACTCAATTGCCCACTCACTTTATCCCAGAGGTTCCTATGTGCTCTGCTTGTTTTGTACAAATTTATATAAGCTGGGTAGTCAATGCTTTCTATTACCAACCCGCGAATTAAACCCACGCCACCAGCCCACCCCTCATACCCAACCACCGTGTTGTTGGGTCTGATTTGACCTTTGCCCACCGTAGTGTGACCTATAATGAAGGTCATGCCGTTCTCACCATATCCCATCTCAAAGTCTCTTGGGATCAAGTTTGTTCTTCTGAAGAAAGGGAGAGAAAAAATAAACCGGACAGATAACACACCAGGAGGAATGGCGCGGGTATAGCAATGTGTATGTAGCAGGGTAAAACGGCCCAAGGTCATGTGTACAAACTGAAGGTCATGGTGTAGATTCATTAACGAAAGGTGCCTAGGCGGTCAGAAGGTGCCCGCGAGCACGCCTGGGAGCCGCGGCAGGAGTAAGTAGTAGTAGTAGTACTAGTAGTATAGGACTTTGGGACTGTTACTCGGGCAACTTCTCCACTGCTGGTCACGTGGTCTTAGCCGCCTATTGACCTCCCTGACAAGATAGGGCCCAGTGTAGCCAGGGCCGTAGCTAGGAATTTTTTGTTTGGGTTGTAAAATTTGTTTGGGGTGGTAGCAGATAAAATTCTTGGAATGAAACGAGTGCGGATGGCACGAGGCACTAGGGGGTGAGGGTGTGCAGGTATGATGTATCCCCCACCCACCGGGCAATTTTTTTAATCTAGAGGCTCTGAAATGCCATTTCCAGCCATTTCAAGGAGGTTACATACTGGTATTTGTTGTGTATGGGAAAAGGAAACCTCCCCCCTCCCCACTAGCTACAGCCCTGGTAGCTATCTTTCATTGTCGGTATGCGCAGCGGTCTTCTCCTATCCACTTCCGGTGCGCTGGATGTTGGGTGAAATTGTTGGTTAACTAGATCTAACACTTAACGACGACGTGCCTCTACAGAGACGCACCCTGGCGGTAGACTGTGAATCTTTACTAGGGTGTGCAGAGGTTAGATAAGCAAGAGGCTAGTCCTCACATACTGACCGGGGCTTGGTGGGAACGCTGACGTAGCGTCAAACTAAAAACAGTGCAAGTAGAAACCTCGTTCTTAGTCCCCCTCCCACCAGTGTACATTCTTTGATGATGGGATACATGTTTTCGGTTTTCGGAGTTGTGAGCGTTACGGAAGTGCAAGGTTTTAGTTAGTCTACTGGGTTTTTTTTCTCCGTTCTAATGGCAGGTTTTGTTGTAATTGATCTCATCTAGGTGCAGTAGTTAGCATTTAGGGTGTTGGTTGCCTTTTCTTTAGGCTTACCAGTAATTAACCTCATGGTTGAAGTGTTGCCTTGAGCAATACCCAGTGTCTGGGTTCTTTATTTTCTACCTTTAAAAAGAGATTTAAACAAATGAACATGCGATACAATCCATGCATTTTAGGGCAATTCTTTTATTTTGAAATCTTAAAAAAAAAAAAGAATTGGTAAAAATAATCTTTAAATTGTAAAGAAATTAATTCAAGTGAATTCGGTTTTTGAATCAAAAGAGCTGAGCAAGCACCCACATGCCAAGCTACTTAGGAAGGATACCAAAGAATGTTGTATGCGATTTACTGCGTTGGAAGTAGTGGGATGTTGGTGATGAGGCTTGATTGATGAGGCTTGATTGAGAGCGCAGCCAAGGCTGGATTAACATTCCTCGAAAGTGATGTCAGGTTACCTAGATCCCCTCTGTGTAGATTTCATTTCTCATTGGCACTTGCCAGGCTTCTTGTCGTCACGCTTCTCGTTGTAGGCAGCTACTCAGTTTGGTGTCATCAGGGTGATGATTCTGCAAAGGCCAGTCGTTACTGAGTTTTCTTTTGTGGGGTGTGTTTCTTTTCTCGCTCTCTACTTGTTAAGGTTTGTCTGTATTCCGTGTTTGTTTCAACGCGCTGATAAACGGCCACAAACGCGAGTCTTTCTTATTGTTTTATCTATTTATTTAGTTCTCTTTTTTTTTTTTTATAATTAGTCCCCCCTCTAACCCCACCCCACCCCACCCCCCACTGTACATTTTCATTATGTTGTGCTTTCTTAAGTGCATTTCGAGGTGAAGGTATATATACATATATAAATATGTAGGTTCATGTAGGATGTACATAAGTATGTATATGTTTGTTTATATATAATGTACATATACATGTATATATATACATCCATGTGTATGCTACTGCATAATGTGCGTATGCAAAAATATATTGTACATATGTATGTATACATGTATATGTTTATATATATATATATATATATATATGTATACATCCATGTATATGCTTATATATATAACCTGCCTTCCTACTATTGAACTATGCAGGGATCTTTTTAAACCTCCGACAGTGCCTTCATTGGCCCACTGCTTGGTCTATCCGAGTCACTTCTCGTCAAGTGTCTCGTGAGTGAAGTCACCGGAAGTGACACAGTATGGGTAAGCTTGACGCCATCACGCGGCGCCTGGCGCCACACAGTGAAGGGCCAACATCCCCCCCCCCTCCCCCACCCCACCCCAAGGTGTTCCCTCACACGAGTAAAGCCTTACTGCTCGGGGGAAGTAATGGGGGAACAGCTCGGTATCTATAGGGATTTGTGGAGTAGTGTCCCCGGTGACGGCTCCCATGTCTATGTGAGCCAATCACCACTGCAGCGTGAGTCACGTGGTCAGTTTGCGTCTGGACGCCGACCCACGGACGCTCCCCGACAGGTGGATACGTAGAATACGCTGTGTAATCATCAAAGTGGCCTTCATTTCCGGTTCGCCGCGGTCACGTGATCTGCAGCAGGGAAACTCGACCAGAATGGTCTACGGCAGTTAGTGAGTAAAACAATAAGCGGACCTCACGTCGATGGTGGCCCATTAGGAAAAACTACTCCTCGCAGGGTCCGTATGGGGCCTGGAAAGTCTTGAAAAGACTAACTTTATTTGCCCCATTTCATGGCCTTGGAAAGCCCTGAATTTAATCTATTTTTGGTGATTAGTCTTGAAAAGCATTGAATTCCATTAAACTGTCCCTACCAATCTAAATTAGTCTGAAATTGTCATTAATCATTGTTGCTTTTTTTCCCCCTGAAATCCAAATGAAAATACAGTCTAGTCTTGAATTCCTATCAAAAACAGCATTGAAAAGCCTTGAATTCCATTTCTCCGCATGTATATGGACCCTGCCCTCGCCACATGCCCCGACTGCCCTCATGCTGGGTGTTTCACCTGCAGTCCGATGCTGTGGGCACATTTCTAAACGCACAAGGCAGTTGACGGAACCCATCTCCCCTCCTTTCCTGCCCCTCCAGGTTGGGGGGGGGGGGGGGGGGGGATCAGGATAGTGAGTTAAACAAGCAGCCCCAACCTCACCGTTATCAAATAACATCCGCTTTATATTGAACACTCTGAATAAATCAAGAAAATAATAATAAAATCAAACAGAAATCAAGAGTCCCATGGATGTCCCCCCCCCCCCACACCCTTCTGTTGTGTTTTATGACTACATGTTCTCTTATTATAATATATCCACTGTCGGACGTGCATATCGTGATTGGATGGCGCTAGTGTAGTGAGTAGACCGTGTATAGATATGTGTTAGTGTGTATAGCGGCCGGGGGAGGCGCTAGTAGTCCAGGCTGCCCGAATGAGATTGTTAGTTTCACAATGAGCTACCTCAATTGATGGACGCTGCGTCGCGTCCAGCATGTACCGCGGTGACGCCGGCCATCCGGGTCCTACAACTTTACAGGGGTTTCCTACGGGGACATGTCCAAGGGAGAGAGATGGAGGGGAGATAAGGGATCTATGCATCATTGTAAAGTGTTGGTTTTTTTTTAGTGACGGGTGATACACATATTTTAGTGTATTGTGAATATATATACAGGGTGTGTTGAGTATAAGGATATGACTTATTATTTTTTTCAGGGTGTGCCAGTGTGTTGGTGTAAGGGTTGGCAACAATACTAAATGCGTCTCCCATGACTGACCTAATTATAGGGTCGCAGAGTCTGCCCGGGTCGTCAGGGTAATATAATCATCCCTCCTACGAACTGTGTTAGATCTAGATTCATACAGATATTATACAGAGAGGAAACACTACGCTGGCTGCAGGCTGTCAATTAGACATCACCCCCCACCCCCACCCCCACACTCACTAGCACCAAGCATCATGAAGCCCCCCACGGTGGGTTTTTTCTCCTTACCTGCTCTGTCCTGTGTAGCTTATATGTGAGGGATGTCGATGGTGATGCTACCCAGAGCTGACCGTGGTCATCTCACTAAACTCCTGGTGGTGTTGGCAAACAAAGACAAAACAATGTTTTATGATGATTACTGGACAAACTTAAACTGATCTGTCTGCGTGTGCTTCTCCTGTCCTTCCTTTCCAGTGGGCCGTGCTGTTGAGCCCACCACCTATAATCCCGGGGAAGCTGATTAGATTATAACGCTAACGGCTGCTTCTTCCAGCAGTATAATAATGGTCTAAATGTGGTGTATCAATCACTCCAGTATGAAGCCACCCCTACTCCAGGGCTTCAGTATAAATATATATACACACATATATATATATATAAACAATGGGTTACGCTCGTCATACATACATACATAAATACATATATACATGCATATGTACGTATATAAACACCGTCCAGGCCGGACCCAAATCCCCCCCCCCCCCATTTTTTATTGTAATACCAAAAAGAAAAATAGAAAAGAAATCCCACTCCCGGCTAACAACAATCACTACGTAATGTGTATATTAAACATGGCTAATTATGGTAATACCGACAACCCACAAGAACGACACGCAGTGCGGCCATGTAGGAGACAGACCGCTTTCCCCGAGTCTCGCCTGATGTACATAGGGCTTTTTATTCAATGCTTTTTACAACACAGTCAGTTTCAAATCTTAATATATATATAAATATATGATATATATATTCTGTGTATGATTTTATTGAACTGGCAATAAAAGATCTTCAAGTGACACGATGTAAATGCCTTGTTTCTTATTTTAAATCGTTGTGTTTGTGTGTATTACATTGCATTGTTAATTAATTACTTGTTCTATTGCAATGCACAGTAATTTTATTAAGGGCGGGGGGTAAATAGTTATTATTCTTTAGAATAACACATTTGTCAGCGACTGGTCTTCTGGCCATCTTACATGAATAATTCTAATGACAAATAAACTAGAGAATGTGATATGAATCGAGATGGAAAAGTTAATGTACATAGATAATTTCATACCTTTTGATTCAAGATTCATTTAATCAATTCTGCAGCAATAGTTTGTTTTTATTTGTTTGTTGAGGAAAGAACCATGAGGGTGGGGGGCATCCCACTCCCAGCTAACAACAATCACTACATAATATATATTAAACATGGTTAATTATAGTAATATCAACAACATACAAGAACGACATGCAGTGTGGCCATATAGGAAATGAACCACCTTCCCGAGTCTCACCTTGGGCGTAATCGATTAATCAACTTGGGTCACCCGAGCCACTTTTTGGCGCATGTGCACATCCTACAGCCTCGGGTTGAATAAACGAATACGCTCGGGGTGGACAAAATGGTGGCTTAATCTAAAACTTTTTTTTTTTTCAATAACCGATATATGTATAGCAAAATAGGATTTAAAGTATTTTATGATTGTAGAAGCTGACAATCTGGGTTATTAAAAAAAGAGCATTAAAACAACACCTCGGAGTTGTACTGGTAGCTGTTATCCTACAGGTACCAGTACAGATGTGACGTCATCGCTTCTAGCAACCCCCAGCCAAGAGATGGGTTACTGGTGTCGGGTCGTTTTGCACACGGCACGTGTATTTCTCGACTCCACTCGCGGTGTTCGATTTGAAATTCTGACGACTCGGGTGACCCGAGTCGCCCGGGTCGTGTTAATCGATTGCGGCCCTTATGTACATAGGGCTTTTTATTCAATGCTTTTTACAACACAGTCAGGTTCAAATCTTAATATCAATATATGATATGTATATTCTGTGTATGATTTTATTGAACTGCAATAAAAGATTTTAAAGTGACATGTTATAAGCATCTTGTTTATTTAAAATCGTTGTGTTTGTGTGTGCTACATTGCATTGTTAATTAATTACTTGTTGTATTGCAATGCACAGCAATTTTATTGGGGGGGTGTGGGTCGGCGGGGGGGGGGATAGTTGTTATTCTTCAGAATAAAATTGGTCAGCATTGTCATACTGGTCCTCCGGTCATAGATACTAGCAGTTACTAACACACATTTTTATGATAAATAAACTAGAGAATGTGATGAAAAGGTATGAACAGGGATGGCAAAGTTTATATACATAGGTGATTTGGTACTTCTTGGTTTTTTATGTACTTAAGCAAGATACATGTATTAATTTCAACAGCGATAGTTTGTTTTCATTCGTTTGTTGGGATTTTACATCATAGCATCATCTAAGATCATTTCAGGATTGGCACCGTCTTGTGACAATGCGTACTCATGAAGACTTTATAGTGCTGTTCCAGGCCGTCAGCACCATGATCCAATTTCGCACTCCATTCTCATTTTCCTGGCATTGAGCTAACCAACCCTTGTCCTGTCCTAGTGATGATGAGTGGCAGGCTAAGTAGTGACGGTATCAGCTTAGTCAGTCATTCGCTTGATTCCGCTGGTTTTTCTAACCCTGACCTTCCACACGGGAAACAAGCGCTCTTACCGGTTCGGCCACCGTGTCTGGTCCCACAGCAGTAGTTGGTTGTTAGAGTTTTACGTCCTAGCAACATCTAAGGCCATATCAGGACGGGTACCAACTTGTGACAGTACACACTCATGGTGACTTTATAGTACTGCCCAACATGGAAATCAGGCCACCAGCTCCATGATCCAATATCCCACTCAGTCACATTATCCTGACACTGAGCTAACCAGTCCTTGCCCTATCCTATTAATGCTGAGCACCAGGCTAGAAAGCGACAAGTATCAATTTGATAAGTCATTGATTTGACTCGTCCGGGAACCGACCTCCTGATATCCCGTACGCGAGGCCCATGCTCTACTGATTCAGCCACCATACTCAGTCCCGCAGGAGTATCAAACATGTAACACACATTGAGCTAGGTGTATAAGCTTGTTTTATTTAATGATACCTTTAGAGTACATTTATTTTCATCATCGGCTATTGAGCGTCAAACATATGGTCAGACATATTTCTGCGGGCGAAACCTGCTGCCACCAACATAGGCTACTCTTTCCAATAAGCAGCAAGTGGTCTTTTATATGCACCTTCCCACAGACAGGACATCACATACCACAGCATTTGATGAACCAGTTGTGGACCACTGGTTAGAATAGAAAATAGCCCTAACGGCAAATGGATCCACTGAGAAGGATCGATCAGATGACTGACAGCTTCACAGGTGAACACTCTACCGCCTGAGCTATGTCCCGCTCCCCCGAGGTGTTTTAGGAACTCCATGGACATTAGATGAAGGTATTAGCATATTCACGTACATGAATATATTGAAGTGTTCCTTGCTAGGTGGTAGGTACATCAAACAAATCGTGGTCAGATTACTTCAAACCACGACTTGAACTGAAACAACGTTAACTTAAATGAAAGCGATTTTACCAGTCACAATTGCCGAATATTTTATATTATCGCATATCTATAATAATTATATTTTCTGTCCTCAATGATGTTATAATGAAACGACGTTGAAAGAAACAACATTAATTCCGCAGTTGGTGTCCTTAAATCCAACAATAGGGGTAGAGAGTATCTGTCTACGTGTCTATTGTCCTGTGGGATAGTCAGGGAATGCAGATTTGATTGATTGGGGGTGGGTGGGCGGACGGGGTGGACATTTACATCTACGTAGCGTCTGATGTCATCAGGATGAATACTGACTTATGGCAGTGCATACTCATGATGGCTTAATAGTGCTGCCACACTGGGGGCACCAAGACCACATATCCCTCCCACACTGTCATGCTAACCTGACACTAATCCAATCAGTCCTAGTAATGAATTAACGCTAAGTGCCAGGCGAGTTAGTTGGTGAGAAGTATAATTTTGTTGCAAGAGTATTCGATTTGACTCGGTCATGGATCAGTTTCCATTACTCATCGCACCAGTACCGGGCGCGGTGACCGAATCGGTAGAGCGTGGGCCTCGCGTGCAGAAGGTTGGGAGTTCGGTTCCCCTTTCGAGTCAAACCAATAACTTATAAAAGTGGTACTTGTCACTTCCTAGCCTGGTGTTCGGCATTAATAGGATAGGACAAGGACTGGTTACCTCAGTGTCAGGATAATGTGATCGAGTGGGATATCGGGTCATGGTGTTGGTGCCATGATTTCCCAGTGAGGCAGTACTATTAAGTCGCCATGAGTGTGCACTATCACATGTGGGTACCCATCCTGATATGACCTTAGATGTTACCAGGATGTAAAACTCCCAACAACCAACCAACTAATCCACTCAGCCTTGTGCACAATGGGATGAGAAATGGGAGCATCAGGTCAGTAGAGCGTGATGGCTTGAACAGGACTACAAGGTTGACAAAATATCGCGAAGCCCACAAGGTCAAGGTCACACTGTTTTTCTTTCTTTCTTACATTCATTGATAATATATGTATATCTCGTCTGACATTGCCATCAGCGGCTAGTACAAGCCAACTGAAAGGACAATATTATCCATTTCAAGAGTTACTTACATTTAAGTTACATGTGATACAATTTGAAAGTTTACTTATGAAATTTTAATAAATGTAACATGTACTGTGATAGATTCTACTAGCATTCAGGTAAAGTTGGGTATTATTGAGGTGTATAAATGACCGAATCTGGCATGGCTATGTGTGTAAGTGTAGAAGGAGATTAAGCATGCTGAGTTGGACTGTTGAGGTGGTATGGGTTGGGTTTAAAATGTATATATTGATTAGATCATTCGATTATGGAGTGATTAGGTGATCAGTTCACACAGTAGATAATAGAATTTTGGTTAAAGAAGAGAATCAACTCTCAAACATATATATATGTATTAATATATAGTTTGGTTTTTAGGCTTTCACATCCTAGCAACATATCTGGTCATATCAGGCCGGGTACTGACTTGTAGCGGTGCACATTCATGGTGACTGTATAGTGCTGCCCCACTGGGAGATCAGGCTGTCAGCACCATGACACACCTTGTGGTGTTCTCTGTGGCTGAGTGGTTAGAGTGTCTGACTTTTTCTGGTCAGACTCCTAATCTGAGGGTCGGTGGTTCGATTCGCCGTGCCCCCACCTCTGCCAATTTGGATTTCCACCGCTGTGGATAACTTACAGCGTCATCAAAGGCCAATTGCTCTCATACCATGTCTATGTGGTGTGGGGGGGTAAAAATCCATTGGGTCGGTAAAAGTGTAGGCTCGGGCTTTCTATCACCAAACTGTCTAATGGTGAAAACAAGTATATTCAGATTTATCCATGATAGGCAGTATAAATCTTCAAGAAAGAAAAGAAAAAAGACCCAATATCCCACTCAGTCACGTTATCTTGATATTGAACAAACCAGTCATTACCATATCCTAGTGAAGTGGGCTAAGTAATGCTAAGTGGCAGGCTAGGTAATGACGATTATCAATTTAGTAAGTTATTGGTTTGACTCTTCAGGGATTCAAACTCGACATTCCGATTAACTCACCGTGTCTGGTCATATGCATATATATGTTATTTAATTATATTGTTAGATTTATATATCAAGGACCAACAATAAATCTTTGCTATAGTTACAATCAGTACTTTTCTTCTTCTTTTTTTAAGTCAGGAGAAAGTGAATGTCTACATAAAAACACAGCATTTAAAGTTCATTGGAAGTTCATCATAAGAGCTCACATGTACTCTTAGCCTGCTGACTGTCAAACGGGGCTTCGCTTGGGATTTTCAGGTGGTACGCGGATGGAATAGAATGCTATTGGAATAAAACTTGATGGAATAAAGCGCTATAAAACATCAAATGTTTTAATAATACAACTTACAAAATTTATAATCTCAGGTGGTACGCAGCTGCGTACCTGCATATATGGAAGCTACGCCCCTGCAGTTAGTTAAAGCCAAGACACACAGACTCCTGTTGGATTTACTGATCTTTATCTGTGCGCAGAGAGTTTCTAGAGCAATCAGTTCATGCTGAACACGTCATCAATTCGTGTGCAGCAATGGCCGCGCCCCGCGAAGCGGTTAACCCTGTTAGTTTTGGCAGAGGCCGCTTAAGCTACAAATAAACACAGCAATTGCCTAAATGTGCGGTGGTCTGGGCCTGTGCAGTGAGGGTCAGGAGATCCAACTAAAACAAGGGACTGATGGGATCAGAGGTCCGGTTACCTAGTCGGAGCTTTACTAGTAAACCGTCGCAACATACACCAACATTCAACAATCAGCCAACAATGTCCATGTAGGTACACAGAGAACAGAAGATGCATTTCGTGTGATATTACATGTTTCTTTTTGGGTGTGTAGTTATTAAAGCAATTTTAAAAGCATTGCATGGAATGGGTTCAGGGCCCGTATGGAATGTGTTCACAGCAATGTTGGAAGAAGTAATAGGCAGCAAATTAGTTGGTAATACCCGCCCGTCGTTTGCCAATCGGTGGAGTAGTGGTCAGTTTTAGCAGATATTCGTCTCAGGCCAGACCTCAATCACTAATAGTTCTGTCGGGAAGCTAATAGTTCCTTAGTCCTTTCTCTCTAATGATATCAACTTTGCATAGCCTGTCATTGATCTGTATTTAGTACAGAATGGAATGGCTGCAATTTCTTTTCCGAATATGTATGTAATGAATGAAGTTCTCAGTAACTATCCTTCCATCCTTTTGTCTTTGCTCTATGCTATATTTCAATATGATATCATACTAACTATATCAAGTTATTTATACAGGACGCGGTCGCCGAATCGAAATTATAGCTTTCCATGGGGAAGGTCGTGGGTTCGTGGGGTCGTGGGGTCGTGGGGTCGTGGGGTCGTGGGTCGTGGGTTTTGTCGCTACCTTGCTTGATGTTCGGCATTACTACCAGGATAATTTTACTGCAATCTACATTAGAAACAAATTAATGGCAATAACCCTACCAAGTTTGGTTATCAAAATGCATGTGATAACAGGTGCAAAATTAGTTTAATGTATTGAGTATATAGTAAAGGATATGCCAACTTGCGCTGTGTAAGCTGAAGCTGCGACTCGGCGTGCTGAGTCGCAGTTTCAGTCCTTCATGTGTGACTAGTGGAAGTCAGAATATCCACATTGAAGAAGTGTGGGGAACATAGTGTATCTAGTATGTGTCATCATCTATGTAGAAGGTTATTCTTCAAATACATTACTTGGCAATCTTACGGTACACCATCAACTTGTACTGGTTGTCTGGCCATACTGGTATCCAAGAAAATAAGCAAGCTGACCGAGCTGCGAAAATGGCTCTGAACGGGTTGCACCATCACCATGTCGGATCCCTCGCTCTGATCTGAGACTATTTATTCTTAAATATATCAAATCAAAATGGCAACATGAATGGAATGAACATCCAAACAAGAAGTTGCAAAACATCACCTTATGCATTGAAGCACGTCCACAACATCTTGTTTGGTGTTGGTGGGACCAAGTAGTCCTCACTCGATGCCGCATTGGCCATTCTTGGCTGACTGGTGCGTTTTACGTAAGGGAGAACCACTGACTGAGTGGATTAGGTGTCAGTGCCCACTAATTATCAACCACATTCTGCTCAAGTGTGTAGATTGCATGGTCTTGCTTCAACACTGTTTCAATGTAACTAACATGTGAGACCTCTTTACTAACATAAAGCATGAACAAATTTCAGAGCTCCCAAGAACAACTGGGTTGTATCTATTGCCTCCTGTAATTTTACCTTTGTTTTGCGAGTTAAGTTTTGCTGTCAATTGACACAAATATAAATTATAACTACTTCAAAATTGCATCAAAGATAACTTTTGCTCACATTTGATACAGATCTGAGCATTTCGGTATTTCATGTAAATTTCAATGTAGGCATGTGAATATGAGAATTGATAAGACTGACATTATAGATAACACAAGCCTTTTACCATGAATATAGATAGCCCTTGCTGCCAACATGGCAATAAGCCATGAGAAATCAATCTAAGTATATATCCGTTAGATAATTTATTATATGAGTATAAATAACGAATATAGTCCTTCTACCATTATGCATCTCCAATTCTACGGCTTAGCATTAATTTCCATGCAAGCTTTTCCACATTACAAGGCAGTCTACCAAACTCCAAACAACTGTGTTGCAATGTCGCCCATCGCGGGATGTGGGTTGGGGGGGAAGGGGGAAGTTGCCTGTAAATATGCAGTAATAAAACATGCTACACATTGTATCTTTACCATATTTCTTAAACTACCAGACACTTGTTAATATTTATTTTACATTTATGCGGACAGGTACTTGCATCTCGTGACAAGTGACACAATGTTGATGGAACTCAAAGTAGCGACCGGAACAACAATGGGTTTCATCCACTATGTGAAACATGTTGGTCGGGTCATGGAGGACAGTGTGTGGGCTAGTGGTGTCAGAGAGAGAGAGAGTGGGGGGGGGGCGCTATGTATGGGGGCTATGTATGGGGGTGGGGGGGGGGGGGGGGGGTATGTGGGTATTTAGTGCGATATGATCCTGATCAGTGCCAGAGATCACAGGTTTGCTCCAGCACCTGTTGACCCCTCCCCCCTCCCCCCAGTGTGCACCCAGGGTACCCCCCTCACTGCCTCCCCCCCGATACCCCCTCCCCCATACACGCACCTTCTAGCCGTGGGAGGGCTCAATGCTGACCTGGTATATATTCCTCAGCCAGCCAGTTGTTTGTCACTCACCTAGATTCTAACCTAACTGTGAAAGACAATGGCCACCCTCTACACCCGCATATAGACGCCAGCTCGGGTGAGAAGACATAGAGCAATGTGGCCGAGGGCAAATATAGCCGAGGGCAATATGACCGAGGGCAGCATACATAGCTGAGTGTCTGTGTGAATGAATACAGGTTGTGGGAACAACATGAAAATACTGTACTCAGACTCTGATTGATATACTCTTATAGCGTTTGTTTGTTGTTGTTTTTTGTTCAAGTATTTGTATTCCTCTGAATAACATGTTGTCAGTGCTAATGCACTGGTCTTCCAGCCCTAATCACAATTGCCTCTACACAGTAAACAAATATACAACAATATACAGAAAGACAACAATATACAGAAAGACAAGTACAAGGAAATAAGCAAAACATCGGTATATGAATGATATGTAAAGAACAAGACAAGAGAAAAAAGAAACATATACGGGGAGATAGCTATGTTATGCTAGTATGGTAGGCATTAGTAGGGGCATAAGTGATTATCTTTCTAGTATTAACATACTCGTTGAAAGAGTGATGGGGGATGTAGGGTGTGCCTTTGTGGTTGAACTTGTGTTCATGGTAATCTCAAGTGGGGCCTATTGAGTTAGTAAGTATGTTAATATTAATTAGTACCTCAGTAGGATCCAACTAGAATCATTTCCAGGCTCATTCTGTTGTAGATGGGTTTTTTGGTCTAGTTGGCCGCTACTGGTTGAGTTTACAGTGTATGTTTGTTTGTTTGGGGGCATGGGGGGGGGGGGGGGAGGGGAAGCGGGGTGACAGGGAAAGGAATGGAAACACCGACCCCAGTGTGGCATTGATCTGCTTTGGCCTAGTGGAGTAATTTAGCTGTATTTGTTGCACATATTGTGGGGTTTGTTGGATATTGCGCCATTAGATACCAGAACGAGGCTGGCCCCAGAAGTAAGCTCGGTATATTCGAAATGCATTCTAGTAGTGTTAACCTTAACCTGATTGTCGTTTGGGTGCATTGAAAGGTCCCGCAGTAGATCAAGCTGGAAGAAACGAGACTTAAAAGGACTTAATTATGTTTATTAAGGTAGAGAATTGTATATGATATATATGACAGTAGGATAGTAGGTACTAACTAATATCAGAGAGCGTGTATACAGATGAGAGAGACAACTCCCGCGAAAATCGGTAACACAGGCTACAGTGGCGTTCCTGGCGGTTAGTGTTGAACAAGCTTTGAGTTTGCCATACGTGTAGTGCAAAACATTTGTTTTTATTCAAAATTAATAGAAATGCAGAACCCTAACCTTATCGATTTAATATAATCTTTTTGGTAAACATGTTTCCTATGTGTATTCCAATCAGTTTGTTTCTAGGTGTTGTAGTTTTAGAGATATTTAACGTTTTCTGTAGGAAGATTGCTCACCGCCATTGACAATGCCTTGAGTTTGCCGTACGCGTAGTGAAAAACGTCAGTTTTATTCCAAATTAATAGAAATCCAGAACCCTAACCATATCTCTTTAATATAATCTTGTTGGTAAACATGTTTCCTATGTGTATTCCAATCAGTTTGTTTCTAGGTGTTGTAGTTTTAGAGATATTTAACGTTTTCTGTAGGAAGATTGCACACGACCATTGACAATGCCTTGAGTTTGACAGCTGTGTCATATACTGTTCAACAACCACCACTTGGAGCGCCACAGTCGGCATCTGTTACATGGTGTAGTATGGGAGTTGTCCCTCTCATCTGTATACACGCTCTCTGCTAATATATAGAAGAGAACTGATAAGTGGTAGTGTCCTTGTTTATATTGCCATAATACATTATAGAGCACATATTGATATGATTAGAGACACATTCGAATTCCTTTCATACTACTCCATTTTGTTAAGTTGTATATAAAACCCGACCGCTTTGCTTTCTACAGATTGCGTTGAGTGAATAATTTGGGGGTTTTACGTCCTGGCAATATTTGAGATCATATAATGATAGGCAGCGACTTGTTGATTGCTTGATTGCTGATAGTTTAATGCTGTGTCATCAGCAAGGGCCATATTAACAGTGAAAAACTAATGGTATCCAATTTGTCAGTCTTGTCATTCACATGTCTACATTGAACTTTACTTGAAATTACTAAATGGTCAAATCTCTGATGCAATTTTGAAGTGGCTAAATTTGCTTCAATTGACAGAAAAGAAATTAACTCACAAAACATAGCAAGAATTAAAGAAAGTGATGCAACCATGTTATTCCTAATCTTGAACTTGAAGATTTATTCATGCATTACATTGGTGAAGAAGGTCTCGCATGTTATTTACATTAAAACAATATTGATGCAAAGCCATGAAATCTACACACTCAAACAGAATGTGTCTGTGGGCATTGACATTGAATGCACTCAGCCTTGAGTAAAAATGCATGAGTCAGCCAAGAGTGGCCAATGTGGCATCAAATGAGGACCACGTGGTCCCGCTGACACCCAGTGTGATATTATGGATGTTTTTCAATGCATGGGATGAAACTATGCAACTTATTGCATAACATCGACTTGTAGTAGTGCACACTCATGGCAATTTTATAGTGCTACCCCACTGGGATACCATGCCACCAGCAAAATAACACAGCATCCTACACGGTCAGATTATCTGAACATTGAACCAACCAGTCCTTGTCCTATCTTAGTAATAATGAACATCAGGCAAGGTATTACTAGCGAACACTATTACTTTAGTAACTCTTTGGTTTGACTCGGTCGGGTATCAAACCTTTTCAGGAAGAAAGCGCGCTACCCACTCGGCCATTTGGTCCGGTCATAGTGTTGAAAGATCTGCTGCAGTGAGTGACTTTCAACGGAAGCAAACAAAACTTGCGGAGGGAGCAAAAATGAGATACTCCATCATAGTAACAAGCAGCAGCTGCGGACACTTGTTGGCAAGGCCAGTCTCTTTCTGCGCTCAAGAATTTCAAACACAAGACAGAACTTAGGAATGTGGTTAATATGAGACACCATATGCAAAATGATATCGACTTTGAATGCGTTCCCAGCTTTTTTTTGTCAGCAGGAACAATGTGACAGGACACTCACTAAATTCTGACAGATGGCAGCAGCAACAATGTGACCAGACACTCACTGAATCCTGACAGGTGGCAGAGGCAACAATGTGACAGGATGCTCACTGAGTCCCGGTAGGTGGGAGCAGCAAGTAAATGACAGGATGCTCACTGACAGGTGGCAGCAGGAACAATGTGACAGGGTGCTCAGTGAATCCCAACAGGTGGCAGCAGGAACAATGTGACAGGAAGCTCAGTGAATCTTGACAGTTCATAGCAGGAACAATGTGACAGGGTGCTCACTGAGTCCTGACAGTTGGCAGAAGCAACAATGTGACAGGATGCTGAGTGAATCCCAACAGGTGGCAGCAGCAACAATGTGACAGAATGCTCACTGAATCCCGACAGGTGGCAGCAGGAACAATGTGACAGGATGCTCACTGAATCCTGACAGATCGCAGCAGCGACAATGTGACAGGATGCTCACTGAGTCCTGACAGGTGGCAGCTGCAACAATGTGACAGGATGCTCACTGAGTCCTGAAAGGTGACAACAGCAACAATGTGACAGGACGCTCACTGAGTCCTGATAGGTGGCAGCAGCAACAATGTGACAGAATGCTCACTGAATCCCAACCGGTGGCAGCAGCAACAATGTGACAGGACTCTTACTGAGTCCTGACAGGTGGCAGCAGCAACAATGTGACAGGATGCTCACTGAGTCCTGACAGGTGGCAGCAGCAACAATGTGGCAGGATGCTCACTAAGTCCTGATAGGTACCAGCGTAACAATATGACAGGATGCTCACTGAGTCCTGACAGGTGGCAGCAGCAACAATGTGACAGGATGTTCACTGAGGCCCGACAGGTGGCAACAGCAACAACGTGACAGGACGCTCACTGAATCCCGATAGGTGGCAGCAGCAACAATGTGACAGGATGCTAACTGAGTCCTGACAGGTGGCAGCAGCAAAAATGTGACAGGACGCTCAGTGAATCCTGATAGCTGATATCAGCAACAATGTGACAGGACGCTCACTGAGTCCTGACAGGTGGCAGCAGCAACAATGTGACAGGATGCTCACTGAATCCTGATAGGTGGCAGCAGCAACAATGTGACAGTATGCTCACTGAATCCTGATAGGTGGCAGCAGCAACAATGTGACAGAATGCTCACTGAATCCTGATAGGTGGCAGCAACAACAATATGACAGGACACTCACTGAGTCCCGACAGGTGGCAACAGCAACAATGTGACAGGACATTCACTGAGTCCCGATAGGTGGCTGCAGCAACAATGTGGCATGGCGCTCACTGAGTCCTGATAGGTGCAGCAGCAACAATGTCATAGGATGCTCACTGAATCCTGACAGGTGGCAGCAGCAACAATGTGACAGGACGCTCACTGAGTCCTGACAGGTGTCAGCAGCAACAATGTGACATGATGCTCACTGAGTCCTGACAGGTGGCAACAGCAACAATGTGATAGGACGCTCACTGAATCCTGACAGGTGGTAGCAGCATCAATGTAACAGGATGCTCACTGAATCCCGAAAGGTGGCAACGGCAACAATGTGACAGGACACTTACTGTGTCCCGAGAGGTGGCAGCACCAACAATGTAACAGGACGCTCACTGAGTCCCAATAGGTGGCAGCAGCATCAATGTGACAGGACACTCACTGAGTCCCGATAGGTGGCAGCAGCAATGATGTGACAGGATGCTTACTGAATCCTGACAGGTGGCAGCAGCAACAATGTTACATGACGCTCACTGAGTCCTAACAGGTGGCAGCAGCAACAATGTGACAGGACGCTCACTGAGTCCTGACAGGTGGCTCACTGAATCCTGATAGGTGGCAGCAGCAACAATGTGACAGGATGCTTACTGAATCCTGACAGGTGGCAGCAGCAACAATGTGACAGGACACTCACTGAATCCTGACAGGTGCCAGCAGCAACAATGTGACAGGATGCTCACTGAATCGTGTCAGGTGGCAGCAGCAAACATATTAAACGCTAAGACAGATATTAGCCTGCAAATATATTTTGTTGTTGATAACAATTTTATTCAGCTAAGCAAAACTGATGTTACAGCCATAGGTATATATATACACGCAAATATACTTTAGTAATATAATGGTAGCTGCAAGTTCTTACAGTACATAGTAATTCAGCAGTACATCACAATAATAACAGTATAATGGTTTAGTTTGCGTATCAGTTACAGTATTATCCATTTATTGTTGGTTCGGGGGTTGCTGTTCGAATACTCAGTTTTTCAAGTGATTATGGAGTTATGGTAGGTATGGTTTCGTTAGTATAGTAGTGCGGGGGCCAGTGTGGGTGCTGCGGGGGGGGGGGGGGGTATCATGGTTAATGGTTAAGTGTAGTTGGGTGTGGGTGTGATGGTGGCGACCCTCATGGTGTAAGTGGAAAGGAGGAGGACAAGTGGCTGGGGATCGGGAGAGTGGGAGGTGGGGTGGCGGTGGGGGTGGGGTGGGGGTCAGAGAGGGGGGGGGCAGTGAGATATCCAACAGGCAGTCATTTCATGCAATTCTCTAAAAGTCCTGAATGATATCATACAAAGAGCATTTATTGTACTAATCCGTGGATTTTCAACTGAGTGAAAGTATCTAAGATCACGCGTGAAGTTAAACCGCACACAAATTCCAACATTGCATTTTCTCGGTTCTTTGGTACTCATATCTGTATAATAATGCTTTATTGCCCAACATGAGCTTTTAGGACTGAGGGCGTCTGGGATGAATATTGGGCCAGGTTGATAGCACGTTTGGAAAGATCAAAGGGGTCCAGTCCATATTGCGGTAATGCCGCGTTTATCGAATGCATCATTTATTTGTCAAATCTTAGTTTATCTTGATTCAGTAGTAGCAAAAAAACAGTGATGAATGTTAGCCATTAAGAAAAGAGTACAAGTGAAGCCATTCGGTTGATTGTTGGAGTTTTATGTCCTTGTAACATCTAAGGTCATATCAGGATGGGTACCGACTTGTGACAGCGTGCACTCATGGCAACTTTATAGTACTGCCCCACTGGGAAATCAGGCCACCGGCACCATGACCCAATATCCCATTCAGTCACATTATCCTGACACTGAGCTAACCAGTCCTTGCCCTATCCTATTAATGGTGAGTGTCAGGCTATGAAGCGACAGGTATTAATTTGATAAATCATTGGTTTAACTCGAACTCCCGATCTCTTGCATGCTGTCAATGTCACGTGACCTTGCAGTATCATCATAGCGGATGTGTTATCAGTACTAGACAGTCATTCAATATGGATACACGCATATTTCCCGGCGCAGCGACTAACTGACAGCCGGTAGCGGTTAGTGAGGCGGGGCGAATTGTGGTGGCGCCACCTGTCGTATTATATGAATAAGCGCCAGCTTCCCCTGTGGCAGGTCGTAGGACTCGAATCTCAGAGGTTTAAAAAACCGGCCAAGTCAAATCAGTGGAGGCATTCGACTGGGCCCTTTCTATCCGCAAGATTTACGGATGGAGCGGATGGAGCACATCCGAATCATACGTATAGAAACCCACTTCCGGTCTCAGTCGAATAGGAATTTGTAAGGAAATATTTTGATATTCATATAGAGAGGCCCAGTCGAATGCCTCCAGTGTCTTAGCAAATTTATACTTGTTACTATCTAGCCTGGCGCTCAGCATTACTATGATAGGGCAAGGATTGGTGGAATGGGGAAGAATTGTTGTCTGTGATTGACATTTCCTTTGTTTAATCAATGGAGGTTAATACAGTAATCGACTCATATGTTATTTATATTTGCATAATGTATTATGTGTTGGGAGTTTTACGTATTAGCAACATAAATGGTCATATTAGGGCGGGTACCGACTTCTTTTTTGTTTTTGTTGTTGGTTTACGTCCTAGCAACATCTAAGGTCATATCAGGACGTATACAGACTTGGGACAGTGCACACTCATGGCGACTTTATAGTGCTGCCCCATTGGGATATCAGGGCACCAGCACCATTACCTGATATCCCACTCAGTCACTTTATCCTGACACTGAGCCAACCAGTCCAGGTACCGACCTATGACAGTGTGCACTCATATGGACTTTATAGTGCTGCCCCACTGGAAGACCAGTCTACTGGCACCATGACCCAATATCCCACTCAATCACATTATCATGACACTGAGTTGACCGGTCCTTGCCCTATCCTAATTATGCGAAGTACTACTAGGCTAGGAAGTGACAAGTATACATGTTGTAAGTCCTTGTTTTGACTTAGCTGGGGTTTCAAATTCCCGACAGTTTGCGCTCTACCAATTCAGCCACCGTGGCCGGTTTATACCAATGACTTACAAAATGTATATGTCAGACATTTACATGTATAACACATATACATAAATACATGTATATATAACATACTTATATATGCATATATAGTATAGGACCGTTAAATAGAATAGCTGAATACGCATATGCAGACGGGATATCATTATCTCGCCTGGTCATAAATATACCATTACTGGTCTGACTCATGCAAAGTAATATAGAACGTCGACTAGCCCATGCGTACAACACATATGCAGTGGAATTTTGCACAGATAGAAGAAAGCTCGCTGATCATAAAACACCCAGCATAAAAATGATTAATAAAATTAATATTTCAATAATATTTTGTCACACCCATATATGACCTTATGAAAAGTGTCTTGGCACACGTATAGATAGCATTGCAACGTTTTTACTAGTGGCTTAATGCCAAGACCGCACGCAGTGGCCGAATCGGCAGAGTGCAGACTTCCTGTGCAGAAGGTCAGGAGCTGAAAATCCAGTCGAGTCAAACCAATGAGTTACAAAATTGATACTTATCACTACATAACCTGGCACGTGGCATTACTAGCTCATACCCCTGTCACACTACGACGTTTCTCTCCAACGCGCGTCGACGTGTGTCAGTTTTTGGCGAAACGTCGGGGGACGTTATGCAAACGTCGGTACATGTCGGTACACTATCCTGGACGTCGACAGTCGCCGGAGGACGGCGGCGCACGTAGTTGGTCGCTCAATGTTTTAAGCGTGTCAAAAAACCGCGACGATCCACAACGCACGTCAACGCGCGGGTTCCAATATTATGGCGACGTCAGAAGGACGTCGACAGCGCTGGAATAACATTATGCGAATGCTAGGCAGTCGCCGTGCACACGTGACGGTCATTCTTACATGTTGCGCCAAACTGTTGCTTTGTTGTTTGACATCCTAGCTACATCTAAGGTCATATGAAGACGTCGCGCCAAACTTTTCTCTTTTTTTTCCCTCACGCCTCGACACCTGTTGGCCGCGCGTGAATAACGCGCCGCGCTGATGCTGAACTTTTTCCCCAAACCGCCGAAAAGTTGGATGTGGCTCGATGCGTAGAAGATATTTTGCGTGCTGACGGCGCGCCGGCGAGAAGCATCATAGTGTGACAGGGCCAATAGGGTAAGGACTGGTTAGGTCAGTGTCAGGTTAATGTGATGGAGTGGGATATCGGGTCATGGTTCTGGCAGCCTGGTATCCCAGTTTGACAGAATTATAAAGTCACCACAAGTTTGCACTGTTACAAGTCGGTACCCGTCCTGATATGATCTCAAATGTTTCCAGGACGTAAAACTCCAAAAAACAAACAACGAACAGCAGAAAGTTGAAACCTAAACATTGTCTTCTCTTTTTTTTAAAGCAACAAAAAAAGCTGATTGTCTGATACACTCCTCAGTACAGACTTTACTGCACTAAATAACTCTTACTTTCTGGTGCGAAATGCTGAAACAGTGCATGTTTGCTTTAATAGTCACTTACGTCTGTGTGGATACCACAAACAAAACAGCCTATATATCCATATACTCATATGAAACAAGTGTACTGATTGACCCGCCCATAGCCACAGCCAAATAAGTTTTTGATTGCTGGGCAGTCTCTTGAGCGTTAACACAATGTTTTCTCATCTATGCAAAGCGCCCCAGATATAAAATCCTGTGCTTGTTGCATATTCTGTTTCTTTTGGAGCTGGCAGTGGCGGGAGTAGGTCCATAAATAATTTCCAATTCTAACCTTATCAGAAAATGATTTGATATATATATATATATATACGTCAAATCATATATATTTGCATGTATACGCACATGCGTATACATACACACATATATATATATATATTCATGAGCGTAGTTAACTATTCTATTTAACGGTCCTATGTTATATATATTATATATATTATATATATTATATATATTATATATATTATATATATATATTATTTACGTGTATATAGTATATGTATGTACGTTTTGTTGTTGTTGTTGTGTGTGTTTAGGTTGGGGTTATTTAGATTTCTTTTTTTGGTGCTTCGGGTAAATTGCATGTGACTTTGTGAGTGAAGTAGGGTAGTCTTACACATTGTCCTAGTCATGCATTAGCGCCACTTCTTCCCCTGGTGGCAGCCTGTCGTTTGTCCGCTGACATTAATGTGTAGGGGCACGTAGCCCCCGTCTCAGCATGTTAATAACCAGCGAACAGAGGTCACGTAGGGGTCAAGCGCTACATTTTACCTCACTTAATTGTCAATTGTCAGAGCCCATTAGGCCCCGGTCGTCCCCCCCCCCCCCACGCCAGCCCCACCCCCACCCCACTGTCGTGACCGGGGTTCGGGGGACGGGGGGGGGGGGGGGGGGGGAGCTGACCACTGACCAGTGTGCTGACTAGTGTGCTGACCAACGCTGCCAGCAACTAGTCACTTCGGTACAGTGCGGTAGCCTGCATACTTTGTTCCTGGTGTAATTTTGTACTGTCATGCTTGGATGAACACCGGGTAGCAATCGCCAGCAGCTAGCTATACTCCCAGTGGTCTCTGTCGATAAATTAAGGGAAGGAACCGACTGTGCCTTTTATACCGAAGCCCCCCCACACCCAGACATGTGTGTGTGAACCACACAGACAGCGGGTTCACGATAACAATGTAAATAGTTAATACAAACCGATTATTATGTATTGCGGAGTAGGGTCTTCATTATTTCAGTTTAGGACCATGCACATTACATTAGCCTTGTCACTCACCTAGATTCTAGGTGAGTGACAAGCCTACTTAATGTGAAGTAAGCTTGTGAGTTGCCTAGAATACACACCACCTAGAATCATGTGATTCTAGGTGGTAAGGTCACGGCTGTGGGTGGGATCTGCTCTGCGGAATATAGCAACAAAAAGTAAGGTCTGGTTTAGTTAGTTTATTCTCTGGCAAGGAATAATTGTTGGTTCAAACGCCCGCAAGTCCTTCAACAATGAGGGTTAATGCCCTAATTTCTATTCTCATATCGGGTTATATAGCATATATATAATGTGGGTATGCAGGTATTTCAGGTATAGCAGTACCTCAGGGAGTCTGACGCCCATGCCCTGCAGAGTTGTAAACCACTGCCTTGTGGTACAGGTTCATGACACAACCGAAGGCTAAGGGAGCAAACCCTAAACAGAAAACCATGTCACTCTGGCAGCATTAAGGGCGGTTGATGTATGGAACTCCCAACATCTCCCAACCAGCCACTGCAGGGACAAATAGTTTTGCGCCTGTCTTGACATGTTCTTGCCGGTGTGAAACCTCTATTTGCTCCCCGAGAGAGTGCCGCTGGTAACTTGCAAAAGCCAGCAGCACTTAAAACTTTTGCAGGCAGCTTTCATGAAATATCATTAAGACCAACGCAACTCTCACAGCAGAGAGCTAAATGGAGAGCGGCAGTCAAGTAATGAAAGCAGTCTTTGTCGCATCGCGACTGACAGCATGATGATATAATATATATATATATGCATCTATAGGTTATTTCCCAGAATGAGTCATTGTTTATATCCAAGTGCGGGTTACCTACTTGTTGTGTTCACCACGACCACACCAAGCTTCACGCACTGTCAACACCAACAGAAAGGCCACAGCAACAGGGCTTCACCATTGCGCCTTGATCTTGGGCAATGCTGACCTTTGAGACGGGTCACGTGGAGGGTCGCGAGCTGCTCGTGCGCGTGCGTCGTGGCCACGTGACGGTGACATTTTAATCAACCTTAAACAATAGACAATTGCGAAAACCCACAGTGCTGCCACCCTGCGGGATCACGACCCATAACATTGGGTAGCGGGGTCAGAGGTCAAGTGGAGGATCACGAACACAAAAACCACGCGGTAGGCTAATAAACAATAGGGTGAATGTATTTTGTTGAGGGTCATATGAATGTAATTTGCAGACTATTTGATTCACGGTGGAATCATGATAAGACACTTATACATATAGGGCACCATGGGGGGGGGGGGGGGTTGTAATATATCTTGGGAGGAAAGAGTCGGCGAATTTCTAACGGCACTGGCTCATTGGGCGCCACAGGGATGGAGGTGACATGAGGTTAGTGGCTGGCCACTAACAATGCCCTGGTGCAGGAAGGAGGCGTGTGGGTCTATAGTAATTAATTTTAATTTACCTCGCGTGTGAGAAATGCGGACAGGAAGAGGCTAAAACAAAACCGTGCCGAGGTAGTGCACTGTATGTGCGCATGACTCAGCCACACGCCGACACTCATATATATATATATGTATATATATAAGGTAGGGCTTTGTAACAAATAGAGAGAAAGACAGACGAGTGATGGGTCGGACACTTTTATTGTATGACATGGCTAGCATAATAACAGGCTTACCGGTAAAGTTTTTAATCCAGCAGACAAGTGACTTGGCCCTGCCCTAGCACCGACGGAATTAGGCGTTGGTGGCACTGCTGTAGGCAAATCGTGACAAATCGAGGCAAGTCAGCGATTGGACATAATGTATTTCGCGAATAACAAACCATAGCAATAATAATACAGACAATACTCCGCCTACTTATATACGCATAATTAATTATATATCCCGTAAGGTATGTAACAAATAGAGAGTGATGGGTCGGACACTTTTATTGTGTATATGATGTGTATATGATGCATATAAATGCTTATACATGATGTGTATATGATGCATATACATGCTTCTATAATTCATGTATATGTATATATATACATATACATACGTTATATAAGCATGTATATGCATCATATACACACCATATATATATATATATATATATCATATCATATCATGTAATAATACATCATATACATCTTATGCACCTCATATCTACACATCATATCTACATTATGTATGCATCATATCTGCAGCACGTATACATCATATATAATAAGATCTATGTCATATATAATATACATTATATATACACCATATGTACATTATATACGTCCATCATGTATACATATAATATATATCATATTGTCGTGGGGGTGATGAAAATGGGAAATACTGTGCCTAGAGCGGGACTCGAACCCACATCTCTTTGCATTCCGGGCCAGTGTGCTAACCATTACACCACCTAGGCTCCCTGATATCAACACACTCCCCACGCCTACCTGTCTATGTGGTTACTTGCCTGAGAGGTCAGTGCAGACCACTACACTCGTCCCCCTGGAATTGTAAGTCTTGTAATGCTTACAATTACATACATACAGGCAATGCACTAACACATACATACACAGGGTAGGTTCAACAACCATACAGCGCAAAGCTTGTACAGGATCCTGGTCACGGCACCAGTGTCGTGGGGGTGATGAAAATGGGAAATACTGTGCCTAGAGCGGGACTCGAACCCACATCTCTTTGCATTCCGGGCCAGTGTGCTAACCATTACACCACCTAGGCTCCCTGATATCAACACACTCCCCACGCCTACCTCTCTATGTGGTTACTTGCCTGAGAGGTCAGTGCAGACCACTACACTATATACAGCATATATATACAAAAACATATAAATACCGGATGCGGTGGCAGAATCGGTCGAGCGCAGGCCTCTTCATGCGGAAGGTCGGGAGTTCTAATCCCAGCCAAGTCAAACCAATGACTTATCAAATTGATATTTGTCGCTAACTAGCCTGGCATTCAGCATTAATAGGATAGGACAAGGACTGGTTAGTAGTGTCAGGATAATGTGAATGTATAGCATATCGGGTCATGGTGCTGGCGGCCTGGTCTCCCAGTGAGGCAGCAATATAAAGTCGCCATGAGTGCGCACTTTCACCCGTCCTGATATGACCTAGATGTTGCTAGGACGTAAAACAACATGAATCAAACATATATAGAAACATTACATCATTTATAGAGCATATATATATATTAATAAACATCTTATGTACCTCATATCTACATCATGCATACATCATATATATTAGTAATATATATGATGTATGCATTACATGTACATCATATATACATCATATATACATATTGTCTACATCATATATCATTATTAATACATCATATATTCATTAATGTATGTACAACTTGTATACCTATGATATATATCATATGTACAACATACACATATATATATATACATCACATCATTTATTCAGCATATATGTAACATACATATATAACATCATGTACATATACATCACATACATACATTCATTAATGTTTACCTATGTAGCTCCATGTGAAGCTCCTGATACTAAAGTGATAGTGACATATACTATTCACAAAATACAGCTGCCAAAATTACCTAAAATAGCGGTAGTTTTGATGGATATATAAGTATTACTGTGATAGTCTTTTAGTTATAATGGGCCATTCTCTCAAACTGGGCACCAAAGTGTGGCATGGAAACCAAAATTGAAAACCTTCCAAATAATAGCAAAAGAAAACATTCCAAATAATAGCAGAACCCATGTTTCTACAAAGGTTGGTATGTTGTGCATATGTCAGAGTTGAAAAAAAATATATTTCACTTTTTGATTTAGATCTTATATACATTGAGCAATACGTTAATATCACTTGTGTAACATGAAAACCAAGACACATCCAGAACATCATTTTAACATACCCAACAAAGTCAAACAAGATTTGATTGATTACAGTTAAGCAAACAATGTTATGTCTTACAAGAAAAAGTTGAAAAGAAGTTGAAAAAAAAGTTTGGCTGAATGCATTGTGTCAATGTGTAAATTTTCACATTTTCACTCTAGCACAAAATCATACAAGTATAATTTTGATATCTTTTCTGGGATAGATTCAATACATGTAGAACTGATAGCATGCATAATAGACAGAGGTTACAATAATTATTTGACTTGCTATCAATAAAAGAAAGACTTAATTATCAGCATTGTAACGTGGATACAAAATATGTGGTGCCCAGTTTTGGAGAATAACCCTTTAAATATTAAATGCTCCCCTAAAAACCTATTTTGACACATTTGAGGAATATTATGAGATCTGCATTGGCACCGTTCTAAAGAACTCGAAAAAATGATGTAGTCCCAAATTGAAATAATGAAGCCCTACTCCACAGTATATAGTAATCGGTTCGCATTACCTATTCACATTGTTATCTTGAATGCGCTGTTTGTGTGGTTCATGCACACGTGTCTGGGGGGACTTCAGTGTAAAAGGCACAGTCGGTTTCTTCCCTTAATTTATCGACAGAGACCCTTACTGACCCGCACTCGGGAGGATTAGGTCACCACGGCCGCCATCATGGTGCACAACAATGCAATTTGTGGCGCAGTGTGTGTGGGAGTGTGTGTGGGGTGCGGGGAGTGGGGGGGGGGGGGGGTCGCGCAGTGAATCACGGGTTAAGCTAACAACACTCACTCATTCAGTCGCGAGAATAGACCAACAGCTCTCGCCGTTTTCCAGTTTAATCCATTACAAAAATCCCATCGACGTCACCGCTTGTTTTGTGGCCACATTCCGCAAGGGTTGGCGGGGGGGGGGGGGGGGGGGGTAGAGGATTTGGGTGTGGTGCATTTGTGCCAACCTGACGTGGAGAAACGCAGCCATTGTAATTTTGGCTGGAATGGGTGGGTGACCTCGTTCTCACACTGCCCCCTGGTGACGGCCGGGCCACCCACCACGGTGTGATGGGTCTGATTTTCAGTTGGCATTGCTGTGTGCAGTTCAGGATGCCCCCCCCCCCCCCCCGCCAAACCCCCCACACCCCGTTCACCACTCGCTGCGACACATTGTGGGCACACACTATTGAGCTGATAAAAGTCACTTCCGGTAAGTTATTAGTGGATCAGAGGCGCGCCCCAAATGGGATGGCATGGTGTCCACTTCCTACTATGCGGGAGGTTCTGGGTTCGATCCAGACCACCCCCGATGGAATGGCCGATTGAGTTGAGCGTCCGTCTCCTGTTTTGGTAGATCGTGGGATTCGAACCTTGGTCGAGTCAAACCATGTTTAAAATGTATACTTGTCGCTTCCTAGCCAGGTGCTCGGCGTAATTAGGATAGGGCAAGGACTGGTTGGCTCAGTGTCAGGGTAATGTGACTGAGTGGGATATCAGGTCATGATGCTAGTGGCCTGGTATCCAGTGGGGAAACACTATAAAGTCGCCATGAGTGTGCACTGTCACAAGTCGATACCCTATAGGTTATTTCCCAGAATGCATCATTGTTCATGTCCACATGTGCGTTATCTACTTGCCGTGTTCACCACTACCACACCACATTTGTTTGTTGGGGTTTACGCCCTGGCAACATATACGGTCATATCAGGGCGGGTACCGACTTGTTACGGTGTGAAAATCTCGCGATAGTCGCGATAGTCGCGATAGTCGCGATAGTCGCGATAGTGCTGTCCCACTGGGAGACCATGCCGCCAGCACCATAACCCAATTCCCCACTCAGTCACATTATTCTGATACTGCGCCAATCAGTGAATCAAATGCAGGGCATACAAAGAGCTGGTACGTTTCACCGCCTTACCTGCAGCAAGGCACTGACTGAGTGGTTCACTACCAGAACAATGTGACTGAATGGAATAATATATCACGCATGGTATGTCACTGGGACAGCACTATTAAGCCCCGTGAGTATGTATGCGCTGTCACAAGTGAGTCGTAGCTATGCTGTGGTCGCATATGTTACTAGGATGTAAAAGCCCGTAAACAATCGTATCAATTCTAACTATGCAAAATGCCATTTAATCTTACTAATTGAGGCAATTTTGTAATTAGCTGTAGAAACATATTGGAATATATAGGCTGAATATATATAGAAATATATATATATATATATGTGAATAGGCATAAATATATATAATATATAATCTATGTAAATGTACATAATTTATATGAATGTAGTATAAGCACGTATAAATGCAAATAAATGCATATAGACTCATACTTAACACATATAAATACACATACACATACATATAGATACACATAGATACAAATAAATAGATATAAATAGATATAAATATATACACATACTTACAAATACATATACATACATACAAATACATTCAGGTGCATACTGATACATACAGGTACATACAGAAACATACAGAGACATACAAATACATACAAATACTTAGAAACACATACAGATACATACAAATATATACAAATACATACAAATATGTGCAAGTACATATGTAGTAGTCTGTACATGAGCTCCACTACCACGCGGTGGTGGCAGACACTATGCCGCACACCTACGCAGTTACACTGAACTGCGCTAGGTGGTGGCATGCTAGCCACCAGGCAGGGCCCTAACTGGACTGCCCTCTACTGCGTCTGGCTAGCACACACCCCACCCACCTATAGAAGCGACGTGGGACCTAGTGAGTTAGGGGGCGGGTTACTTGACTGTTGGCACCGCAAAGAGCAGCTAGGTTTTGTAATAAACCAGTGGAAGCGTACTGTCACTCAATCTTGGCGTTCTTCCATGAGTGCGTGGCAGAGTGAAAGGACATGGAATGGTGAACATCATGGTGCCGTGAGCAGCCCTCACCTTCTGCATAAGGGGTGCGTGATGGACCTGTTAAATTCTCTTCATAAAACAGTATGGAGGGGATGTCGACAGCCCGTCTGCGGAGTGGGCGCCCATACCAAATTAATGGTGGTAGGCGTCCCATCGCAGGAGGGCAGACAGTGAGTGCAAACACTTCTGTGGTGCTTTTGCCGCATCACACTCTTCCCAAACCTGTTGTGGTGAATGTAGGTGGCAATTCTATTCCCAGTGCAGGTGCCGGCATCATCGTGGAGGGCCGTGAGGTGTTAATTGGTCGGGGGGGCATGACTACCCCCTTGCCGGCACCTCTGGTCATGCCCGGGGGCGCTGTATGCATCGATAAGTCTGAAAGCTATTGGACGCAGTTAGCTCAACTGAGTAGCGGTCCTCCACCAGGATTTGCCTCTGTGATTACACCGGGGTGGGTCTGGATGGCGCACTTGACTTGCAGTTGGGCGCTCATTCAATAGTCAACAGCGTTACCGCGGTAAAAGGTGTTGTAGCATTAGACGGGACGCATAATGTTCTCTCGGGTGATATAAACACTGGGGAGGGTGAACCGGGTGGTAATGTGAAGGTGGGCTTCACTCTTGATGATATACGATCTCTGTTGATCAGCAATGATTCGGGGGCGGGTGTACTTAATGGTAGCAGTACTACTGCGTGTTGCGATGATTTCAGTCTGGACATACGCAGTAGTTCTGCGTTGGAGGCACTATGGGGGAGTTTGGCATCCCTTTTTACCCACTCGTGTGGAGATCTCACCAGCTTTGGAGACAGGGCCTGTGGCTGATGACTCGTTGACGTCAGCGTTAGGGGATGATTTGGCTATGGGTTATACGTTTTCGGGGTCGCAGTCGGAAGTAGAGCTTCATGAACCAATGCGCATCCGCCGCCTGTGAACTTGGAAGCGGGTGCAGTTTGACTGGGTGGTGCGGGAATGAAGGGGGTTGGATGAATTAAGAGTCTCCAACACAGCCTCATTTTCGCGTGATTTAGAAGATCTGAACGTGGTACGCCGCATTTCCGCAAGATGGGTGAGGAAGTGAAATCAAACCATCTGTTGATCGAAGAGCAGCATGCTCCTTGGGCCAGACAGTTTGAGGAAATTTCCATGTGGGATGTGCTGAGTATTCAGAAGCAAGAAGAGAACCTAAGATGTGAACAGTTGATGTCTCCCGAAAGGTGCGACATAGATTCTGCTTTGGTTGCTCTTGCTGATGAACGCGCAGCCTTTCAGGCCGAGAAAGCAGTGTTTAGGCATAGTTTGGGTCTTGGTGAGGACTGTGCTCAGGATACTGAAGCGATGCGGTTGAAGAACCTGAAATCGCAGTACCCGGCGCATGGTGCGCACTCCCCTTCTTCGGATAGATTACTGAATCTGCAGTCGACCTCCCAGGGGGAGGGCGGCAAGAGATATGATCATCCGAGGGAGCCAGTGGCCTCTCCCAATCAGGAATATAATTCTCGGGGGGTGGCTCGTGTTCAGCATCAGCGTGGGGTTGTTCAGGATTCCATATATGTGGGGAAACCTAATGTAAATATACGTAGAGATGACACTCCTTACCCGACATATTCAGACGGGGATGCATTACCAATTGCATCACTGCCTGGGCTGCCGGCGGGCCGTCAATACTCAGTAGAAGAATTGAGGTTATTCTGGGAGCATCCAGCAATAGTGGATGTGATTTGGGAGCCTACTTCTATTGGGGGTGGGTCAGGCTGGGAGTCGTGTAACCGGGATGCTTCAGAACTGGATGAGAATGTTTCGAGGTACCCTATGGTTGGTTCTGTGCATGTTCCGACGATACATCCAAAGCCATTTACAGGTATTAAGCAGGATTGGAATATCTGGTGGTGGGACTTTACGTTGGACATGAGGTCAAATATGTGGGATGAGAAGGTGGCTCTCATCCAGCTGTTGCCTCTGTTGAGGCATGGGCCGGCGCAGGACTGTGTGGACGTGTGGCGACGTCATGGGTTGACGACGATGCGGGAATTGCTCCCCATCATCTCATATAAATTCCATCCAGTGGATCCCATGGTGCGCTGGTATCAGTAGAAGAAGGGTGTCCAAACTGCCCGGGACAGATCGTATCATGCGTACGGTCAGCAGTTGCAGGTGGATGGCAGGGAAGCTGCTAGAGACATGGGGATGAGTGAGTGCGCGGAAGAGAACAAAATGGTGGAGCACTTTGTGTGCTCACTCCTGGATCCTGAGGACCGCTGGCATCCGGGAAGTCGTCTCTAGAGGAGATGTTTGAGGTGGTCGATGATTACTGCACCAAGGCATTGCGTGCTGGCCAACCGACCGTGATTGAGGCTATTCACTTCTCGGATGAGTCGGACAGTGAGTATGAGGTCGAGGTGGCAGCTTTTAATGCGACACGGGGGCCTAGATATGATGGCGGCGGTGGCAACTTCTGGGGTGGTTCTGAGGGGGGCTGCCATGAGGGTAATAACTTCCGATGTCCGACTGGGGGGGACTACCGTGAGGGTAGTAACTTCCGGGGTGGCTCTGGGGGGGTTACCATGTGCCACCGATCACAAAGGATATGGTCAGGGAAATGGTGGCCGAGCAGAAATCTGTGATGCAGGTACCAACGGGTGGATGTGGTCCCTCAGGGTTATCTGCACGCGGGAATGTTGCTAAGAAGGATACGCATGCTCGGGACCATGAGCGTGGTCATTGTTTTGCATTCGGTCATTGGCCTATTCAATGTACTGGGGCAAAGAGAACCCTCGAGGGGGCTGTAGTGGCCGGTGAGTTTGAGGGGAGGGACAACTTAGGTGTAGATAGGGTTAAGTTAGCGTGTCTCCGTAAAGACAGGGACGGCAAGGCTAAGCCCAATTTAAACACTTAGGGTTGGTCTGTGAGGGCTTAGGCTCAACCCATATGGAAAACCCGAATACCGATAAAGCGGACTCAGTGTTAAATAATGAGGAAGCCGGTGTGCAGTTTGATGCTAGCGCCGGACCGCCGGTGACCGCCCCTGGTGACATTATCCCAGTGGAGTCTGTATTGTGGGATGGCATGAGGCAGATAGCTCAGTGCGTTTCTGCCTTGGCTCCTGCACCTTTGGACGACTGCATGAAATATATAGTACAGGGTCAGGGGTGCGACCTATCCCACCCTTGTGGTAGACCCCTGTTCGTGGGTTCCACTTTCCGGACTCTGGATGGAAAATGGTGGTATGTGAGAGTGAGTGCTAGAGGGACTATCGGGTATTTCTTAGTAGAGAGTGGGGCTGCGGTCAGAGAGCCATACTGTCTCTGGATATCGGGGGGAAATTTTTTCATTATGCCCCTACTGTTTCCGATATTTCAGAAGATGGTATTTTGGGTGCGGAATTTTTTCAGTATTACGGTTGTGAGCTGCGCAAGGCTGGCAGCCTGTATCTTCAATATCCATACAGCAGTTGCACAAGATATTCGCATTGCGCCGTTGACTGGATGTGATGTTAAGATTACAGCTGTAGGGGTCAACGGAAACCACCAGAGCCTGTTTGAACCTTTGGTCTCAGAATTGCATGAGCTGGGACTGAGTGGTCAAAATACGCTTGTGTGGAGTCCCTTACCAATGGGGTCAAGCAAGGTTGTGTACTGGCCCCCACGCTCTTCTCCATCTTCCTATCAGCAATGCTCGATGAGGCTTTCCGAGACATCGGGGGATGGCATCTATATACAGTTCAGACAGAGCGCTGACCTATTCAATGTCGCACACTTCAGAGCGAAGACCAAGACTACTCGGATACTGGTGAGAGAGCTGCTATTCGCAGATGACAGTGCACTGGTTGCCCACTCTGCTGAAGAGATCCAGAATATAGTGGACGCTTTCTCCGATGCATCAAAGAAGTTTGGCCTGAAGATTAACATCAAGAAGACGAAGGTGCTGTACCAACCCAACTCTACAAGAACCCGAGAGGAGGAAATCATGGTTGACGGAAACAAGCTGAACTCTGTCCCGGAATTCACCTACCTCAAGTGATGGATGCATTGATGCTGAAATACAGAGGAGGATGGCCAAGGCTAGTGCATCTTTCGGCCGACTACGCCAGAGACTCTGGAACAACCACCATGTGTCCATACGGGTCAAAGGCAAGATCTACCGTGCAATCGTGCTATCCACCCTACTATACGGTGCCGAGGCCTGGACAGTGTACATACGACAGGTGTTCATGATGTGACATGCCTTCATGATGTGACATCTGCGTTCAATCATGAGGATAACCTGGAAGGACAAAGTGACAAATAAGGAAATACTCGAACGGACGGGCTGCCCTCTATGGCAGATCTTCTGATCAAAAAGAATCTCCGGTGGACTGGACACCTCATGAGGATGTCATCAGACAGGCTACCAAAGCAGATCCTCTATTCTCAACTGACTTCTGGTTACAGAAAGAGAGGGCGCCCTCATCTCCAGTTCAAGGATACCATCAAGAGAAACCTGAAGCTGAGAGACATTAAGACTGACTCATGGACACAACTCTCACAGCAGAGAGATAAATGGAGAGTGGCAGTCAAGTAATGAAAGCAGTCTTTGTCGCATCACGACCGACAGCATGATGATGATGATGATGCAGTCATTTTGATTCAGTTGTGTCCGTGTTTAATCCAAATCATTATATGAATAGATATGGAGAACGGTACGACCATTGGGGTGATTAGTGAAGCCACTGACTTTGGCGATATTCATTGTGAATTCATGAAAGTCGAGATAGGTAAGCATTCCGGTGGTGACAGTCAGCTGTTCGCAGTTATCGGGTAACTGGGCACAGGTTGGCCTGATTTGCGGTTCGCACAGGCATGGGTGACGCAGTTGATTGGTCCCTCTAGTGTTGTGAGTAGTAGAGGGGACGTGGGAATTGCGGCGCGGGGGAACGTATCTGATATGGTTACTTTTGGGATGACGGAGGAGTGCGTGGAACCCCTGGAGGTGCCTCAGGCCCTGAGCGGCAGCCTGCCTGCTCATCTTGTACCATTACATTGCGAGTCTGAATGCTCTCAGGTAGTGAGATTTCTAGAAAATAATTTTCAAGTTTTCACCGTTCCTGGTGAGATATTCGGCTGGACTGAGGTGGTAAAGCATGGCATTGATGTAGGTGATGCTTCCACCTTTAGGATCCCCTATCGGCATTTCGTGCATTCTATAAAAGATGCACTGGAGACAGAGCTGCATAAGCTGTTAGATCATGGGGTGATTAGGAGCAGTAACTCCCCGTGGAGTTCACCAGTCCATTTAGTCAAGAAGAAAGATGGTTCCATCTGCTTCTGTATTGACTATAAAAAACTCAACACTGTGACGTGGAAAAATGCTTACCTGTTACCGTGCATAGATGAGCCAATTGGCACTCTGGATTTGCAATTGGGCTACCATCAGGTAGCGATGGATCCAGATGATATTGCTAAAACTGCATTCAGTACTCATCTAGGCTTGTTCGAGTGGAACGTGATGCCGTTTTGGCTTTGTAATGCGCCGGCCACATCTGAAAAGATGATAACAGATATGCTGGCTGGTCTTCAATGGAAGATCTGCCTAGTATATTTAGATGATGTCATTGTCTTCAGTCGAACTCTTAACGGGTGTGATCCTATGGACTAAAGCTCAAAGCCTCTAAGTGTAAGCTTTTTAGGCGAGAAACGCAGTACTTAGGTTGCATCATTTCTGCAGGGGGGATTAAAGCAGACCCAGAGAAACTCTCTGTGATTGTGGGGTGACCCACACCTGAGGATATGAAGGAGGTTAGATCCTTCCTCGTGTTTGTGTCATACTACCGTGATTTCATTGCTGATTTTGCGCGGTTGGCTGTGCCCCTGCAGGAATTGGTCGTCACCACAAAGAAAAGAAAATTTGTGTGGGGCAAGCCTCAGGAGGAGGCATTCCTTGGCCTGAAATGAGCCTTCACTCAAACCCCGGTGTTACGCTATCCGAGAGTGGTGGGGCAGTTTATTCTGGACACTGAGTAATCAGGGTTTGCGATAGCGGGAGTTTTAAGTCAGGTTCAGGATGGAGTGGAGGTCCTGCTGTCTTTTGCTAGTAATAAACTTAATAAAGCACAGCGGAACTACTGCACGGCGAAAAGGGAGTTGATGGCTATCGTCTTGTATAGCAGGAAATGGAATTACTTCCTTGTGGGGTCGGATTTTATTAACCGGACGGATCATCACTCTCTTTGGTGGCTATTGAATTTCAAGGAGGCCGACGGGATGATGGGGCGCTGGTTGGCCACCCTATCTGAATACGGTGTGACAAATGATCACATTGTGTACAGGAAGGGCGTGGATCATTTCAACGCGGACAGCCTGAGTAGGACTCTGGTTTGCAAGTGCAGGCGGAAGGACTGAACAGACTGTGGCTCGCATAATTGTGTGCTCGCAGCTATATCTGCGATGCGTCTGGCGGACATAGATGAGGATGAACTATGGACATTATCCAAGGCACAGCGAGGCATTATCCGTCTGGCACAGCGCCATGACTCCTCCATACTGCGTATCATCAGGTGGCTGGAGGAGGGCTGCTCTAAACCTTTGCATGAGGAGCTGGTAGTGGAGAATGCAGAGACTCGCAAGATTGTAAATCAATGGGACCTTCTGGAACTGCATGAGGGTGTGCTCTGCAGGTGGAAGGTAGTGGGAGAAGAGCTATGCAGTCGCCTGCAGATCATCGTGCCGTTTGTGTTGCATGATGATGTATTGATGTTTTGCGGATGGGCTGCCCTCTACTGCCTGTGGCTAGCACCCCCCACCTACCTATAGAGGCAACGTGGGACCTAGCGAGTTAGGGGGTGGGTCACTTGACTGTTGTCACCGTGGAGAGCGGATAGGTTTTGTAATAAACCAGTGGAAGCGTACTGTCAATCAATCTTGGGGTTCTTCCGTGAGTGCATGGCAGAGTGAAAGACCGTGGAACGGTGCACATCGTGGACTACCACACATACAAATACATTCAAATACATACAAATACACACAAATGCATACAAATACATACAAATACATACAAATAATACAAATGCATACAAATACATACAAATACATACAAATGCATACAAATTCATACAAATGCATACAAATGCATATAGTTTGATGCATAGAGATGCATAGTGATACGTATAGGTACATATTGATACACATTGATAATATAAACACATATAGCTCCATATAACTTCATATAGCTCTAAATAACTCCATATAGCTCCATATAATTAAATTTAACTACATATAAATATATATAAATACACATAGACACATATTAATACATATAAAACATATTATGAACAATTTTACTACATACAAATACATATAAATACATATCGAAACATGAACATTCGGGATAGTAAGATCCCGGATACATCACAAATCCACATTAAGTGCTCATTAATTAGAGAAAGAAAAATGTTTCTATATCCATAGTGTAGTATCATTAGCTAGTCTATGTGATGTATAATGTATTATGCGAGTATATAGATACGGAAGGGAATATTACTTATTATTATTACTGTTACACTCCGCAAGAAACTAAAACGCGCCCTCTCGGCCCACCTCGGCTTCGTCGGATTTTGACCAGTGTCAGTCGCATCGGAGGATTATATATATATATATATATATATATATATATATATATATATATATATATAGCAAACTTGTTATTAATTAAACAAAAAGAAAACAAAATGGAGCCATGACAAGCAAGTTGCGCGCGCAATCAGCTCCTTCGCTCGGGGTCTGCTCTAAATCATGTGTGTTATTGTTACCTGGTATGAAATAATAATCGAGTCTAACAACCTCAGCGCACTGGTAGGTATATACTGATATAGCAGAGGGACCAGGAGATTTTGAAGTGTAACATACAAAATAATGTTGGCATGCACGATGAAATGATGGACATCATAGGCTTCTGGAGCGACAGGTTATATTACCTTGACTTATTGTTCATTCTATTCAGCATTGGAGTTTTAATGTGGACACCAAGCGCCATTAAATTAGGTATGTAGGAGTAAATCTAGGTCAGCATTATAGTTTAGAAAAGGTGCTGCTTTCGTTAGACAATGCAGCTTTAATTACTGCATCTTATTGGTCCTGGACAAAGCGACGTGTTTTATTGGGTTCTAACCCGGGACTGCACTTGGAACCCGATGCAACGTCCAAGTAAGCATCGTCAATAATATATATATATACAGTAAAACCTCTCTCGCCGACCACCTCCACAGAATGACCACTTCCCTATATCGATTCCTATATGTGGGTCCCAAACGATCACCCATACAATATTTTTTTTAATTTCCCAAACTGACCACCTCCCTTAAAATCCGTCCCATTGTCCGTCGATATAGAGAGGTCTTACTGTATGTATATATATGCAGTAAAACCTCTCTAGCCGAGCACCTCCACAGATCGACCACTCCCCTATATCGATCGCTTTATTTGGGTCCCAACAATACCATTCTCACCATATTCGAACTCCCTAAACCGACCACCTACCTAAATGGACCATTTAAAGTCTGTCCCATGATCGGTCGATTTAGAGAGGTTTACTGTATGTATAGATATATATATATATATATATGTATGTGTGTGTATGTGTGTGAGTGGTTGTGTGCTCTATTAGAACTTATCCGAATATAAATCAATGGAAGTTCCTAAATATGTCATCTATGTTATTCCTGACACCGTTGGTGGCGCCCCCATCCGTTGTCCAAGCTCACTACAACCTCCCTCTGCTCTGTAAGTCGAAGTAAACAAAAATAAACAAAAATGATAGCATCTTTGACATTCCAGGAAATTACACAAATATTTTATGAAGAGATTGATTAAAAATATAACTTACTATATGATATATAACATATTTAATGATTGTAACCAACATGTGTGCACAAAAGCAGCCTGACTCAAGACCTTAAAGGTGCATAGGCCGATGAAAGCATCAAATTTTCAAAACCACTACAATTATCTAGATTTGATTCTACATATCTAACTAAGATGCTGGTGCACTTATCAAACATTTGTCACCACATAGAAGGAAATGCCGAGGCAATTTAATAGAACATGTTTGTAGTGTGTTAATGCAGAAGCCTACATACGGTGTGTGAGTTTGGGCGTGCTTGCCAAAATTAATAGCTTTGCATGCATGCACTTAAAATATCTCAAAAGTTAACCATTTAAAATAAAAATCACTTGAAACTAAAGTAAGGTAGTGTAGTGGTCTGCACTGACCTCTCAGGCAAGTAACCACATAGACAGGTAGGCGTGGGGAGTGTATTGATATCAGGGAGCCTAGGTGGTGTAATGGTTAGCACACTGGCCCGGAATGCAAAGAGATGTGGGTTCGAGTCCCACTCTAGGCGCAGTATTTCCCATTTTCATCACCCCCATGACACTGGTTGCCGTGATCAGGATCCTGTACAAGCTTTGCGCTGTATGGTTGTTGAACCTACCCTGTGTATGTATGTGTTAGTGCATTGCCTGTATGTATGTAATTGTAAGCATTACAAGACTTACAATTCCAGGGGGACGAGTGTAGTGGTCTGCACTGACCTCTCAGGCAAGTAACCACATAGACAGGTAGGCGTGGGGAGTGTATTGATATCAGGGAGCCTAGGTGGTGTAATGGTTAGCACACTGGCCCGGAGTGCAAAGAGATGTGGGTTCGAGTCCCACTCTAGGCGCAGTATTTCCCGTTTTCATCACCCCCATGACAGTAGCTTATAGTAATCAACCTAGCCTATTTATTTCAGAAAATGAGGGGAACTCCAAACCATCGGATTATGCAACTTTAATGTGAAATTCAGCCGCCGAGTGGCGCTACGGGTAATTGGATCAATTATGGATCTTCAATGTATATTCAATTCATAGCGGACTCATCAGGATCGTGTCGAGCCGTGGTGTGGTGGTCTAAATTAAGCGCTGAGGCTGCAGCGCAGTCTAACCACCGATCTGCAGCGCACTCTATAGGCTTACCCAGGAACTACCGATACGGCACGCCACGCGGCCATCGCCATAGATTCGCAATGGTTCTAATGGCTTCAATGTTGGGGCTGGGAAGCTCCCACTGAGGGGTGCCTGTGTGTGTGGTTGTATGGTGGGGGTGAGCTAGGTGGAGGTGGTGGTGGAGGTGGAGGAGAGGTGGTGGTGGAGGTTGAGCGGAGGTGGAGATGGGGGTTGTGGGTAGGGGGTGGAAGTGAAGGTAGCGGTGGGGTGGGTGGAGGTGTTGGTGGAGGTGTGGGTGGAGGTGTGGGTGGAGGTGTGGGTGAAAGTGTGGGTGGAGGTGTGTCTGGGGGTGTGGTAGAGGTGTGGGTGGAAGTGTGTGTGGAGGTGTGGGGTGGAGGTGTGGGTGAGGTTGGTAGAGGTGTGGGTGGAGGTGTGGGTGGAGTGTGTAGAGGTGTGGGTGAGGTGTGGGTGGAGGTGTGGAGGGGTGTGGGTGGAGGTGTGGGTGGAGGTGTGGGAGGAAAGTGAGTGAAGGAGAAGGGGGTTGGGAGATGGGGGGTTGGGGATAGGGGGTGGACAGTGAAGGGAGCGGTGGGGGTGGGGTATGGGTGGTGGTGGGAGGTGTGGGTGGAGGTGGTTGGTGGAAGGTTGAGGGGACGGTGTGGGTGGAGGTGTGGGTGGGGTGTGGTGGAGGTGTGGGTGGAGGTGTGGGGAGGAAGTGTGGGTGGAGGTGCGGGAGGAGGTGGTGGGTGGGCGTTTGGTTAGAGGAGTGGGTGAGGAGGAGGTGTGGGTGGAGGTGTGGGTGGAGTTGTGAGTGGAGGTGTGGGTGGAAGTGTGAGTGGAGGTGTGGGTGGAGTGTGACTGGAGGTGTGGGTGGGTGTGAGTGGAGTGTGAGTGGAAGTGTGGGTGAGTTGTGAGTGGAGGTGTGGGTGGATGTGTGAGTTGAGTTGTGAGTGGAGGTGTGTGTGGTGGTGTGAGTGGTGGTGTGAGTGGAGGTGGAATGGAGGTGTGAGTGGATGTGTGAGTGGTGGTGTGAGTGGAGGTGTGAGTGGAGGTGTGAGTGGAGGTGTGAGTGGAGATGTGTGGGGAGGTGAGGGTGGCGGTGTGGGTGGAGGTGTGAGTGGAGGTGTGGGTGGAGGTGTGAGTGGAGGTGTGAGTGGAGGTGAGGGTGGCGGTGTGGGTGGAGGTGTGTGGGGATGTGTGTGTGGAGGTGTGGGTGGAGGTGTGAGTGGAGGTGTGGTGGAGGTTGTGGGTGGAGGTGTGGGTGGGAGGTGTGGGTGGGGGTGTTGGTGGAGGTGTGGGTGGAGGGTTGTGGGTGGATGTGTGGGTGGAGGTGTGGGTGAGAGTGGGTGGAGGTGTGGGTGGAGGTGTGGGTGGAGGTGTGGGGTGGAAGTGTGTGTGGAGGTGTGGGTGAGGTGTAGGTGGGGTGTGTGGAGTGGAGGTGTGGGTGGAGTTGTGTGGAGGATGGTGTGGGTGGAGGTGTGGGATAGAGGTGGTGGGTGGAGGTGTGGGTGGAGGTGTGGGTGGAGGTGTGGGTGAGGTGTGGGTGGAGGTGTGGGTGGAGATGTGGGTGGAGGTGGTGGTGGAGGTGGTGGGGTGGAGTGTGGGTGGAGGTGTGGGTGGAGGTGTGGGTGGAGGTGTGGTTGGAGGTATGGGTGGAGGTGTGGGTGGAGGTGTGGGGGAGGTGTGGGTGGAGGTGTGGGTGGAGGTGTGGGTGAGGTGCGGGTGGAGGTGTGGGTGGAGGTGTGGGTGGAGGTGTGGGTGAAGGTGTGGGTGGAGGTGTGGGAGGAAGTGTGGGTGGAGGAGGTAGAGATGCGGGTATGGGTGAAGGTGGAGGTGGAGGTGTGGTGGAGATGGTGTGGTGGAGGTGGCGGTGTGGGTGTGGGTGGAGGCGGAGGTGGGGTGGGAATAGGGGGTCGAGATGGAGGTGTGGGTTTGGGGTGTTATGGTGGAGATGGAGTGGTGGAGGTGTATGTATGGGTGGAGGTGAAGGTGGGGTGGGAGTACGGTTGGAGGTGGAGGTGTGGGTGGAGTTATGGTGGAGATGGAGTAGTGGAGGTGAAGGTGAGGGTATGGGTGGAGGTGGGGTGGGAGTGGGGGGGGGGGGTGGCGGTGGAGGGTCACGTGGGGAGACGAGGAGTGGCGGCATCTGGTGGAAGTTACTTCCATCGACTGGCGTTATGTGGTATTAGGCCGAGTTAGCAGCACCCGATGACCAGACAGCGCTCCCACCCCCACCCCACCCCACCCCGCTCCAGCACAGACGCACACACCACAACACCCCCAGACCATATATCATAACATTAAGAAGCGGAAAATGCAAGTCTCTAACCAAAGAGATAACGACCGACATAGACTAACTTCTGTTCAGCACCGACTGTATGTTCTGACAGTCGATTAGACAATTTGCATGATAATGTACACGGTCGGCATTTTGAATAAACAAGCTATGTAGATAATTAGTTGACCAGGGGGTGCAGAACACAGCAGTAGAATAGACATTTTCTGCGGAGCATGCGCAGTGAGCTGAAATTTGGGCTGAGGGTCAACTTCAAACGCAGTCCTACCCACTACATTAGTAGAGGGCGGGTTGGTACGGGAGATAGTACCGGGCGCGGTGGCCAAATCGGTAGAGCGCAGGCTTCCCGTGCGGGAGTTCAATTCCTGGTTGTGTCAAACCAATGACTTACAAAATTGATACTTGTCACTTCCTAGCCTCGCGCTCGGCATTAATAGGATAGGGCAAGGACTGGTTGGCTCAATTTCAGGATAATGTCACTGAGTGGGATATCGGGGCATTGTGCTGGCGACTTGATTTCCCAGTGGGGCATCACTATCAAGCCACCAGGAGTGCGCACTGTCACAAGTCGGTACCGCTCCTGATATGACCTTAGATGTTGCAAGGACGTAAAACTCCAACAACAACAAAAACTGGAAAACGCCAATTGGTAAAATTTGTAATTAAATACGACAGTCGGGCGCTGTCTTCTTGGCTAGTGGGTTTGGTTAAGGGCCGGCATTATGGGTGAGGGTGTGGGTGGAGGTGGAGGGGGGTGGGAGTGGCGTTCCACCCACTTTATATACACAAGCGGTTCTGTGAGCGGGGTGGAACTGGTGCATTGTGATGCGTCCAATGGTGTAGAGCAAACCGTGCGGACATATTGCCCTCTCACGTGACCACTGACATAGATGATGCCGACTGTGTTACACTCGAATGGTTCTGGTGCCGTTAGTGCATGCGCGCGCGTGTGTGTGGTGAGGTGTGGTGAGTGGATGTTGGATGGTGGGTGGGGTTGGTTGAGTTGATGAGCAGAAAGTGTTATTAACTCTAACTCTGTGATCTACTCGTATGGTGTACAGTGCATATATATCAGGAGTCCATGGTGTGCTTCTATTCGTAAAGGCACAGCACAATTTGAAACTGATTAAGCTAAACTCACTCATGCTAAACAAAAGCGTCAGTAGAGGAAATATTGCTTCTTTCCCCCACCAGACTCTCTTCTGACTGCAGCTACGCACATATTTCCAATGTGCCACTGTACATTCTGAGAACAAATTGGACTCATCGGTCATCGATGAGCTTGCAACCAATGATGAGTTGCTGTCGTAACCGCCACCGATGAACAACCAAGAAGATCAATGACTGAGATGCCTGCTACCCTCACCCACACAACCACACACCCTCACACCCACCCCCACACCCTCACACCCACACCCACACCCACACCCTCACACCCACACCCTCACACCCACACCCCCACACCCACACCCTCACACCCACACCCTCACACCCACACCCTCACATCCACCTTCACACCCACACCACCCTAACACCCACCCCCACTCCCACCCACACACACACGCACACACAACCCCAAACCCACACCCACACCTCATTATGTGAATAACTACAATGTCCGCGACTTGCATAGGCTCTCCGCGGTGCAAACATTAACCTCGGTTAACTTGAAGTCGTTGCTGACTTGTGTTTCGTTAACTACAGACCGATAATTGTTCAGACTTTGCGGAGTTGTTGTGACAATCTGACGTCAGAGGGGGAAATGGCGGACATGCTGGTACCAACACTGCAAGAAGTAAAGTGAAAAGCTACCTCTTCTCTTCCCAATCGCACCCCCCCCCCCCCCCGCCTCTTCCCAATCGCCCCCTGACTCTCCCCCCCCCCCCCCCCCATGATCATACATTGACCAAAATCCCGGAGGAGCACTATGGTGATAAAAAAAAGGACACTATTGTCATAAAAATGGACACTATTGTTATAAAAATGGACACTGTTGTTATAAAAATGGACACTATTGTCATAGAAATTGACATTATTGTTTAAAAAATGGACAATATTGTTATAAAAATGGACACAATTGTTATAAAATTAGACATTATTGCTATAAGAAAAATGGACACTATTGTTATAAAAACTAACACTATTGTTTAAAAATGGACACTATTGTTATAAAATGATACTATGGTTATAAAAATGGACTCTATTGTTATAAAAATGATGCTATTGTTATAAAAATGGACGCTATTGTTATAATAATGGACACTATTGTTATAAAGTGATTCATGACTAGTGAGCGGGGCACAAAGATGATTAGGCCTATAGCCAATATGAGTTTGTTTCAGTTATTTGTTGGCGTTTTACGTCTATGGCAAGATCTAAGGCCAGTTCATGACGGGTAGCAACTTGTGACAGAGCGGATTCCTGCCGAATTTATAGTGCTGCCCCACTGGGAGACCAGGTCGCTGGAACCGTGGCTCGATTTTCCACTCAGTCATGTCATCCTGGTAATGAACTAACACATCCTTAGCCTATCCTAGCAAAGACAATCACCAGACTAGTATAGGTAGTGTAGTAGTCTGACCTCTCAGGCAAGGAGCCACATAGACAGGTAGACATGGGCATGGTGTTGATATCAGGGAGACTAGGTGGTGTAACACTGGCCCAGAATGCAAGAGGTGTGGGTTCGATTCCCCCTTTAGACGCAATATTTCCCTTTTTCATCACCCCCACGACAGTAGCAACAAGTATCAATTTTGTAAGTCATAGGGTTGACTCGGTCGGGATTCGAATTCCCGACCTTCCGCACCGGAAGCCTGCGCTCTAACCGATTCGACAACCGCATTTGGTGTCAATATGAGTGAGTGTCATGCGAAAATATGGAATGAACTATAACAGGGAAAGTCTTTATAGCCACGTTTTCAGATAGGTCTCTTGAACTGTTCCTGGTGAGGGTGCATGGCAATGATAACTCTGCTGAAAGATGATGATGATGATGATGATGAGCTGTCGCTGGTACTGTAACATACATGTATCTATGTGGGTTTTTTAATAAGCATTTTTTTAATTATCAGAATATACATTTTTCAGCGCATAGGCACTGGTCTTCTATCCATATACATTACATTATAGATAGGTACCTAGGTAGGGTGTATTAGTTTGTGTGTTTGTGTGTTGTTGGTTTACGTCCTAGCAACATCTAAGGTCATATCAGGACGGGTACCGACTTGTGACAATGCGCACTCATGACGACTTTATAGTGCTGCCCCACTGGGAAATCATGCCGCCAGCACCATGACCTGATATCCCACTCAGTAATATTATCCTGACACTGAGCGAACCAGTCCTTGCCCTATTCTAGTAATGCCAAGTGCCAGGCTAGGAAGCGACAAGTATAAATTTTTAAGTCATTTGTTTGACTTGACCAGGGTTCGAACCCACAAACTCATGGGTTCGGAACCCCAGATCTCCCAAAACAGGGGATGGACGCTCAACTCATTCGGCCACCCCGTTTGGTCCAGGGTGTATTAGTAGATTAAGATGAAGGTTTAGTGTGTTAGTGAGCTAGCTATTAGAGGTAAATTCAGTGTTATAGGCTAAGGTGGTGGGTTGCTGTATAAACTGTGCTCTTATCATGGGTGATGTGTATAAGAGGGGGATTGTGATGGTGGCTGGGTGGGGAATGTATCTGCGTGGTGATGGTGTTAATGGTTGTGGTGGTGGTGCGGGGAATTCCTTTGAGGTCTCAATGCACCAACCCCATACCTTGAATATGAGAGACCTCCTCAACTTGGTATGCGGTAAATATTATAGCGACAGCAGACAACATCTTCTAATTCTACACAATGTACACACTTTTCTCACAAATCTGCCGATTGAGACTTCCCTGCAAACATACCTAGATCCCCTCCCGATCTGCATTCATTTATACAAGTTGCTTTGTTTTGCCTTTATTTAAATAAATAAACCACATCCACACCAAAAACATAAATCCAAGGAGACCAGGACGAGGCGGAGTCCAAGTCAAATGACTGCATGAATAACTTATGTTGTTGTTGCTGTTTTTTGTATGGGTGCCTTTTTTTTTTTATTGATGTGATTCCCCTAGTGGCCAACACAAACATTACACCCACATAGCTTGTTGTCATCCGTTGAGATGCGTGCGCATACCCGGACATATTTACACGCCCTACTGCGCAGCTGTTGGAAGAGGCGAGCTGTGAGCCAGCTCTCTGTCACTTTACATACGTGCATGTTGCGTTAACATTGCAGTCGCGCATCGCTACAATTGATCGGGTAGCATCCTAAACGATAAGTATGTACTAAGCGACACAGACACGACACAACAACCCGAAAGGTCCAAAGAGGCTACCATTTATAGAGCTCTGAGTTTCACCAACAGACCATTTCAGCCCCAACCCGCCCTCTGACGTCAGTGTTAAGAACTAATGTTGTTGGCAGCAGCTTGCAATGCGGCAAGTTCCGTGGGAAGAGTCTTATAGAGTTTCACCAATAGACGATTTCAACAAGGAACCCACCCTCTGATGGAAATGGTAAGAACTAGAATTGATTGATTATCCTAAGCGATAAGTATGTGCTAAGCGACACAGACCCAAAACAACAACCCGAAAGGTCCAAATAGCCTAGCATCTATATCTCCCCGGACTCTTATCGAGTTTCACTAATAGACGATTTCAGCCAACAACCTGCCCTCTGGTGGAAGTGGCAAGAACTAATGTTGTGGGCAGCAGCTTACAATGCAGCAAGGTCTGCGGGAAGAGTCTTATAGAGTTTCACCAATAGATGATTTCAGCCATCAACCCCGCCCTCTGGCGCAGTGGTCAGAACTAATGTTATGTCAAGCGGCTCACAAAGCAGCAACGTATGTGAGAAGGGTCTTATATAGTTCACCAATAGACGATTTCAACCACCAACACTCCCTCTCACGGCAGTGGTCAGAACTAATGTTATAGGAAGCATCTCACAGTCACAAAGGAGCAATATCTGTGGGAAGAGTCTTATAGTTCACCAATAGATGATTTCCACCACCAACCCGCCCTCTGATGGTAGTGGTAAGAACTAGTATTATAGGCAGCAACTCACAATGCAGCAGGGTCTGTGGGAAGAGTCTTATAGAGGATTTCCACCACCAACCCGCCCTCTGATGGTAGTGACAAGAACTAAGATTGTGGGAAGCGGCTCACTGAGCTCCTATTGACTCAACACGAGCAACATGCCATGAACTGAACAGGACAGTCACTCATAAATCATGTATCCTCATTCATGTGTTATACTCATAGCCATTGAAAACCCGACGGGATCGCTAAGGGGGTAGGGCGCCCACTTTGCGTACGGGATGTCGTGGGATCCACTCCGGCCAAGTCAAACCAAACACTTGAAAAGTTTATTTTTATCACTACCTTATCTGGCGCTCGGCATTACGAGAATAGGATCATACTAATTGGCTCAGTTTCAGGATAATGTGACTGAATGGGATATTGGGGCATAGTGTTGGTGGTAGGCGTTCAGATAGGAACCTAGAAAGTTATTAAAATGTCACCATGAGTGTGCACTGCCACCCGTCCTGGTATGCCCACAGTTGTTTCTAGCACATAGGAGGATAACTCTTACAACACGGAATGAAGGGTGACAACGCTTTATTCCCCAGAGAGTGCAATCTCTGCCAAAGCTTAGGAGTGAGATATTCCAGGCTTGACAGGTCCTTATTAGACGATATCAACCACCAACACGCCCTCTGACAGCAATGGTGAGAATTACTGTTGTGGGCAGCAGCTCGCGGGTCTGGGACCTTTTGGATCAATTTGTCCTCATTTATTTCGCGGTTGTCCTCTGCTGCTTGGTTATCTATTCTTACAGTGGCATCACATCAGTATCGCTGAGGTATCGTAGGAGTATCGTAGCATATCGTAGAAATATCTTAACACATCATATAAGTGTCGCGGTGGTCTTGCAATGCTGAAGCAAATGCTTACACAACAGAAGCAGCTGTGCACAAGTAGTTCTATCATTGTGAAAAGCAGTGTCTTGGCTGGCAGCCTGTGCTCACTCGAGTGTGCTAATTCTGCTTACGGTAGAGTGAACAGTCCCAGTGAGACTGTTAATAGATCCATAGTGCCATAGCTTCAGTGGCACACATCGCATGTAACAAAGCGAAACTCCAGTGGCACATTGCACTTTCAGGGGCAGACTGTGGAACGGTTGAAGCTCCAGTGACGCAATTGACTAGCAGTTGCACATCATATCCTGTGGCACATTTAATCTCAAGTGCCACATTAATCTTCAGGACTACATGTGACAAACGGTGGCAAGTTTGACCTAGAGTGCTACAATTGACCTTTGCTGGCTAGTTTTACATTCAGTGCTATAATTAACCTCTACTTGCAAGTTTGACCTCCAGTGGTACATTTGACCTCCCCTTGAAAGTTTACCTTCCAGTGGTACATTTGACCTCCATTTGCTAGTTTACATTTTATCTCCACTGGCAAGTTTGATTTCCAGTGGCACATTTGACCTCTACTACTAGTAAGTTTGACCTCGGAAAGCCTGCACTCTACCGATTCGGCCACCGCGTCCGGTCTATTATGTATAGTGAGTTTATTTCAATATTAGTTCCAGCTTGAGGGGCTGTCACATTACGATGCATCGCGGCAAAGTATGCCGACGTATGTGATTTTTGCCAGCTATGTCGGGATATGTCATGATGTGTTACATATGCATTGGGCGCTCGTTGGTATACGTCAATGTACGTCAACGTTCATCAAGATACGGCGTCACACGTCAGGGGGTCGGCAAAGTTTTGCACATGAAAACTTTTTACGTATGACAACGTTCGACAATGTGTGGTTTTTACGTCAGGCGTACATTATGTATATGTTAGGCGTACATCGATGTATGTTAGACATACATTAGACAAACATTGTTCACTATGTTGCACTATGTTGACCTACATTAAAGGCAGTGGGAACGCACATTCCACGTACTGACAACATATGGATAACGTACATCTAAAGTACATCTAACGTATGTTTAGCATTTCTCCAGTGTGTCTTGGTGTGTGTAACATAAGAGGCATAGTTCTGGCGATCAAATAACATATTTTTCACCCGGAAGCACATTAGCCATACTTTGGTGATAGGTTGGCCATATGGTATGTATACGGTATGTACATGTCCAACTTTGACCCCCGTGCCAAAAAGTTTGATGCTTCTCAACGTAAAAAAGTGATTTTACACGTTGGCCGCACGTTTGCAAGATGCGTCGTAATGTGAGAGGGCCTCTAGTTCCTAGCCTCACGCAGATGCAGTGAGATGCCGTGAGGTGTGTGTGCGGCATGTTCCACAATTACATGTTTATGGACGCTGTCACATGTGGCGCTACAGATGTAGTCAGGTGTCACGTACTTGAACATAATTGCAGCGAGAGTGTTAGCTGTGGAGGTGTCAACGGGTGTGGGCGTTGTGTGGTCACTTTGCACCAGGTAAGAGGGAGGGAGCTCCGGCTTATAACAGTTCATCGATGCCTTCCACAAACTTATACCAGATGCATCATGCAAATAAGTAACCCAACGTGGTCCGAGAATCCACACCGCCTTTTCTGGTTGATTTGAGAACGCTACTTATTGCCAGTCCTTTCATATTTCTGAGAACAAAGTATGGAATGTCATGGCTTAATTGATCATATTCCGTAATATTCATTACATTCCATAATATTCATTATATTCTCTAATATTCCCGAACATCCCAATATCGGAATATTTTACAAAAGTTTGAGGGTCAATTGAGTGAGTGTTAAAGAGTGATGGAGTGATGGAACCTTTGTGGGTGGTCTTGCTGACCACTACACACAGCCTGTGGCCACATAATATGCTTTCATGGCCAATATAACAGTTTGCACTTATAAATATACTTATAAGCTGACTCTTATTGATTTTAAACTATGTTAATAAACGTGAATGAATGTAACATGATATGGCCAGAAGACCATTCCTTCGGCGCTGAAAAAAATACCTTTATTCAGTGAATAAAATGATAATTTACACATAGAAAAGATGCAGTGTTGTTTTTGTTTAAGTCACATTCATTGATTAAGTAGGGAAATTTGAATCGTGGAGAATTGGTCTTCCTCATTCCATTACTCCTTGCCTTATCTAGTATAGTAGTAATGCCGAGCACCAGGTTAGGTAGGAAAATGTGTCGATTTATTAAATTATTGGTTTGACTCAACCGGGGTTCAAACCATGACCTGTGGCATGGAAAGCGAACGCTAAACTCATTCTGCCATCCCGTTAGGTTGATTGTCAGGCTAACAATGTTAGTTACAATAACGATAGCTAAAAGATCTAACGATTTGAACTCAACGATGTTTTTTTTTGTGTTTAAAATAAATATATATTCTGTGCCATTTTAGGGCGTTAGGTGGAGCCGATGATGATGGTGGTGGTGATTAGATAGGGGGGGGGGAGAAAACACTAATCATTTCTAGTCACGTGATCAATAGCTTGGTTTAATGACCGATGTGGTCGCTGTGGTATATGAATACCCAGATGAAATCAAGTAAAATGTGGTTATAGGCAATATAAATATATATATATATATATATATAAATATATATATCCATATATATAAGTTGATCTCACCTGGTATACTGTGAACGTATACAGGTGGACGTGTGGATCCTATGTAGTCCAACGGTTGGGCGCTCTCCCTAAATTGGCAGATCTGCGGGTTCTAGTCCTACTTTTTGCATTTGGTGCCGTATATTTGCAAAGACTCCCTCCCCACACTCACCGCCACACACACTCCAACCGCAACCAACAATAATGTTCTAATACTGCATACCGGCCGTATGTGTTTGCCAACATTTTTCAGCCTATCAAACAAAATAACAATATAAAAAATATATTTAAAAAAATTAAAAATAGCCATGCAAAATAACACCAAAAAAAGTAAAGCCATCACCAAGAGCTGAAGAGGTCACCTCCAGTCCTCCGCATTAAAATCCATGCGAATGATCTAGAGTTATGCTGGAAGATCCATTGCCAAATTTCCTTTCCAGACGTCCCGGCAGTGGAGAGTAAGTCTTGTCCTTGTATTTTTGTTTATATATAAAATAATTATTTATATTTATTAGACATCTAGAAATTGTCGAAAGTCACAAGTGTGAGGCTTGTGCTAACATAGATTTGCTGCCTACTTTACGAGGATTCTTATGATAACTATCTGGTTAACAATGGGCTACGATCGAGCATGTGTGGCTTTAACCAAGTCCGCGAGCCGACAAAATGGCGCCCGACTGTCGGCATGCCGTGTGCTAAATCGGTGCAGGCGCAGCTGGTGCATCATTGCGTGATGGTCCTTTTCTGCACTGTCTGCAATAAAGACCACATTCGTGGTGAGAAATTAAGTGAGTACATTTTGCAATGCATTTAGTTTGTTCAGCTAATCATCTTCCCGGAGTTAAAAGTTTGTTTGTTGGAGTTGTACGTTCTGTCAACATCTAAGGTCATATCAGGATGGGTACCTACTTGTAACAGTGTGCACTTATGGCGACTTTATGGTGTTGTCTCATTGGGAGACTAGGCCACCAGCACAATGGTCTGATATCTCACTCAGTCACGTTATCCTGAGACTGAACCAACCAGTCCTTGCCCTATCCTAATAATGCCGAGCGCTAGGCTAGGAAGCGACAAGTACCAATTTTATAAGTCATTGGTTTGACTCGACCGGGAATCCAATTCCGGACATTACGACGTTTCTCGCCAACGTGCGTCGACGTGTGTCAGTTTTTGCCGAAACGTCGGAAGACGTCTGGAAGTGTTACGCGCGCGTTAGGCATGCGTTGGATTTCGTTGATGGACGGCGACGGTCGGCGAGGCGCGTCAGGGTATCGCCCAAGTTTTGTGCTTGCACAAAACTTTGGACGTGTGACAACGCGTGGGTGCCAACATTATGGCGACGTTGGGGGCGCGTCGAGATACGTTAAACGCACTGGAATAACGTTATGCAAACGCTAGGTTCACGCCGCACGCGCGTGAGGCTCGTTGCACCAAACTGATGCTTTGTTGTTTTACATCCTACCTACATCTAAGGTCATATCAGGACGGCGCGCCAAACTTTTTTTTCCGCACCACGTCGGCCGCATGCTACCAATACGTTGCGTTGACGCTGACAAATTTGACGTTTCTCGACGATTAAAAGTGATTTTGCGCGTTGGCGGCACGCTGGCGAGATACATTGTAGTGTGACAGGGCTATTATGGTGCTGTCACATCATGACGCATCTCGCCGGCGCGCCGCCAATGTGCAAAATCACTTTCAATCGTCGAGAAACGTAAAACTTGTCAGCATCAGCGCAATGTATTGGTAGCATGCGGCCGACTTTGTGGTAACGTATATCGACGCGTGAAAAAAATCAAAAAAAAGTTTTGGTGCGCAGTCCTGATATGACCTTAGATGTAGCTAGGATGTAAAACAACAAAGCAACAGTTTGGCGCAACGTGTGGGCACGACCCTAACACGCGCGCGACATGTGCTTGGCATTCGCATAACGTTATTCCAGCGTTTGTAGCGTATCTCGATGTCCCCCTAACGTTGGCACCCGCACGTCGTCACATGTTGAAAGTTTTGTGCGTGGCCGCGACCGTCGCCATCCATCAACGAATACCAACGCGCGCCTTACAGCACGCGTAACGCTTCCTGACGTATCCCGACGTTCCGCCATAAAATCACATACGTCGACGCGCGCCGGTGAGAAGCATCATAATGTGACAGCGCCATAACTGGGTTCGAGCTCAAATAGACCATTTTGGGGCGGAATGTCGGGACACGTCAGGAAGCATTACGCGTGCGTTAGGCGCGCCTTGGTACACGTTGATGGACGGCGACGGTCGGCGAGGATCGGCGGTGCGCATCGTGGCGCGTCGAAAGGTTTGCGCTTGCAGAAAACTTTCGACGTGTGCCAATGTGTGGGTACCAACGTTATGGGGACGTTAGGCACACATCGAGATCCGTTGGACGCGCTGGAATAACGTTATGCAAACGCTATGCACATGCCGCGCGCGTGTGACGGTCGTTCCCACATGTTGCACCAAATTGTTGCTTTGTTGTTTTATGTCCTAGCTACATCTATGGTCATATCAGGACGGCGCGCCAAACCTTTTTGGTTTTTTTCTCACACGTCGATATACGTTACCACAATCTCGGCCGCACGCTACCAACATGTTCCGCTGACATCAAACTTTTTCTCACCGTGGCAAAAAGTTTGACGTTTCTCGACTTTTTTGCACATTGGCAGCGCGCCGGCGAGAAACGTCGTAATGTGACAGGGCCATAAGTGTGTTTTCTCAGATACATGCATGTTATGCTAATATTATTTAGGATGAAGCCTAACTATCAGCCTGAGCTGTTCATTACTAATATATTTGCTTCTATACCTAGCTGTGCTCGGTCGGCCTGACACTGGGTTTATATATATATATATATATATATATATATATATATATCGATTATTACATCTTTTTTTTGTAAATGAATTCTATTCATATATATCTTTTGTCAGTATATAGGTATTTACACAATTTCTTTTACATGGTTTATTTAGTGAATTTAAATGTGAAGTAAATTCTGAAATTAACGTGTACACAATGTAATAAGTGATGAGTATGGGGTACATTCAATCATTTTACATTCACAGGCAAGATTGTAGTTGTTGGTTGGGGATTTCCAATTTAATAGATCCTAGCTATCGCCCCCTTACATACTTCCATCAGCGAGCCTTCTCCGCCGGGTTCGATCCAACCATACTGAACAGGTTGAACTCACTTCTGCTTGTGCAAGCCAGGCCCTGAGCAACTTGGGCACCAGCTCATATGCTCAATCTATGCAAATACAACTCGGGGGAAGGAGGTCTCGTGCGTCCTCCCCCACCAGCAGCCTCACTCGTGCTGAATTTTCACTTTAAAGTTGCATAGTCAGATGGTTTTGAATTTCAGTCATTTTCTGAGATCAATATATTAGGTTGATCATTGTAATCTACTTTACTTTAGTTTGATTGGCCAATGTTTGAGATATTTGAAGTGCAAACATGCCAAATTAATGTTGGCATACACCATAGGCTTCTGCAGTAACAGGTTCTATTAAATTGCTTCAGTATTCCCTTCTATGTGGTGAGAAATGCTTAATAAATGCACCAGTATCTAAGTTAGACATCGAGAATCAAATCAAGATAATTGCTTTGGTTTTGAAAATTTGATGTTTTCGTCAGACTATGCAGTTTTAAATAAATGGCGGGGGGGGGGGGGTTCGATGTCCAGTCGGAGTTCGCACAACCCAACTTATTGTGTTGTTTGTTTACTTGAATAATAATATAAATAATATGGCCAGAACTTTAAGACTAGTCAGAGTTGGGAGTTCACTGGTAGATCAAAGCTTGGAACTAAATGTGTGAGCAATAATAATCAGGCAACATGGCGAGATGTGAATTAAACCAAAACACCCAATCACAGTCTTATTTCACTTCCCCATCTCCAAAGGGGTACTGTAAGTTGTCACTACACACGGAATGTCGATAGCATAACACCTTACGTGAAGCTGTGTTATACTGAAATGTATTAACAATGCATTCTTCAACTGTTATTAATTAAATATAAGAAGCAGTTTTTAACGCGTACACCTAGACACACATACTTATATATATATATATTTATTATAATATTATACAGGTATAAATCTTCGACAAGAGGTATTATTTATTTAACCTAATATTCTACTCGTTTATTGTTTTAATTATGAACCAATTTGCTACCGGCTAGGCTCCCTACTACTCATAAGCTGCGGGACTTTAGGGCTACGGTGGCGCCACCACCGGCATTACTTGGTACTTGAGAGCCAACTGCGGCCTCATCACTATACGCGAAAAGTTATACATAAGAAGCGGCTTTGAACATGCACAAAGTGCCTACAAATATATATATATATATATGTGTTTGTTTTACGTCCTAACAACAAGGTCATATCAGGACAGGTACCGACTTGTGACAGTCCGCACTCATGGCGACTTTATAGTGCTGCCCCACTGGGATACCAGGCCACCAGCACCATGACCTGATATCCCACTCAGTCACATTATCCTGACACTGAGCCACCCAGTCCTTGCCATATCATAATAATGCCGAACGTCATGCTAGGAAGCGACAAATATAAATGTTTAAGTAATTGGTTTGACTCGACCAGGGTTCGAACGCACGATCCCATGGACTATATATAAAGCGGCGTTGAACGCACACACACACACACACACATATATATATATATATATATATATATATATATATACATATATACCACGTCCGAGTTCAAGACGACTGCTTATTTTAACACTAACAGTTGAAGAATGTTTTGTTAATCCGCATTATGTTAGGTGTTATGTTACCTATATATATTTATATATAAATACTTGGGCTATATACAAAGAAAAATAACTTCCTTTTTTCCCCATTTCTAAAGCTACACAGTTCATGTTATACAAATACTAAGATACAACAAACAAACATTCTAAGCGAGTTCTCGATCGACCAATCAATGCTGATACTGATAGTATGACCATTGTAAATGTTACACTAAATGTTGTAGTCAGATCAAACCATAAAATATACGCGCCAATAAAACAATTAATAACATGTACTAACAAATCCACCTGGTGCGCAACAAGCATAAAGGGTTTGTTAAGAAACATCTTATTTATTAGCGAATCTACGGATAGATATATATCTGTTGTAAATTCGATCACTAAATATCCTCTCCTCTCCCCCTCCCCCCATACCCCCCCCCCCCCAATCACACACGCATGGACACACACACACAAAAGAGCACACAGATACACACGCACAAGTGTGCCCTCCGTGAACCGCGGTGTTCCCAGCCGGCGGCCCGGCGGCGGGGCCCGCTGTAATCTCCGGGCCGCCGAGGGGGGCAGACGGCGGGGCGGGCGGGGCGGCCCGCTCGGTGCACATTACAGGGGTCTTAGGTAAGCCTTGGCGCCCACCCAACCCGCCTCCGGGGGATCGGACCCGGGCGCCCGCCGGGGCCGCCACGCCGCGGGCCGGGTGGGTGGCCCCCGCGTTCCCTGGGCTGCTTTCCCGACGGCCGGCCGAGCGCTTCGGGTTCAGTGACCTATATGCTTGTCCCAGCCTTAGACCTGTAGACTAGACCGGCTGATCACTGCCTGACTATATACTCCAATGGATTCCCGTCCTGATATGAACGTAGATGTTACCAGGACGTAAAACTCCAAATAGCAGCCCATGGATGCAACATCCACTTACTCCATGTACCTTATTTGGATCATTATAAGTCGAAACTGGAAAGCACTTGTACATATGAAACATGAACATATTCATATACATACCATCATATGCATACCATATATTAATCTACTGTATATATTATATATATATATATATATACATATATATATAATAGGGTATATATAATATACATACATACAATATTATATTATATATATATATATAACAAATATACATATATATATATAATAGGGGTAGTATCGACAATACAGCGTTACCGCCATTGAACAGTGTACATACTGTAGTATCATCTTGGGGGGGGGGGGCTTAAACATTTATTCATCAGAATGTACTTTTTTGTCAGTGCCTTGACTGGTCTTCTAGTCATTTATACGTTGCAAATATTTACACTATAAACATGAATACGCACAGAGGTACTTACATCAATTTTTCATTTCGCGTTTATACTTCAATTGAGAGCTTTTGAGTAAGAACAATACATTAGCTATTACTGAATGAGATAATATATTGCTTACTAGTGAATTGTGTATGCTACATTATTTCACAAGATATAGCTTAATGATACTATCTTGGCTGTAATCTAATGTCAGTAGTATATGGAATTACGTCAAGTTTATGACATATAGGTGCCGACATCATGTTCCCAATGAATGATCATGTTTTGTTAACCTCTCCTTTCTCACCTCTGCTGGTTACCGGTCCTGCCTCTTGTCACCAAAGGGTGGTGGTTTAGGTCACACTTTTAAATGTATTCTCTACTGGAGTGGGGTTTCATAGCAAATTTTCTATAGTAATATCCACTGGAATGCTGAACCCGATCAAATATATCTTTGAGTTAGGGTTGGTGCCACTCCCAGCCAACCCAACGTTTCTCTATGGACCCTATAGGCCCTTTGCGCTTATTTCGCCTCCTGAGGTCAATACTTGGTAGATATCGTGGGAGAAACTTTCGTATGGGCATACTGCCGATGTAATAAATCGAAAAAATGTATTAATGCACAAAGTTGAGCATCACCTGGTTTAGTGTGTGGCCTCAGTAGATAAAGGATTCACCCAGTACTCGCAGTACATGGGTGAAGACCAGCCTTATATAAAAACGGTTGAAAAATCGGGCTAATGAAATGAGTCTTTACAAGAGTCTAATTTCACAATCTAAGAAGTGCCATTTATTCTTTGTATATGTCTTCATATTTCCCTGCTATCTTTGAGTTAAAAAATATAATCAAACATCTGGTTTAATAAGATTTAAAAGTGAAATCGGCGGCGTTCTATGGCCGCCATCTTGTCTTTCTGCATTCTCTCCCACTTCACCAACTCTGTGCCTATATATGATCCTGGAACCACAGTTTCTAGGTCCTGTCCCATACTAAAGCTATTTTCACCCGTATTTACACTACGTTGTCGTTCAACCATGTACTACAAGTACCGGGTGAATCTTTTATCTAGGCCACAGTTGAACCCCCCCCCACACACACACACACCCCACCCCTCTGTGAAGACTGTGAGGAGATTCTCATAACAAAGGTCTGTATGGAGAATATTTGGCACATTATCTACATTTTGAGTCTATTTGGCATTTTCTTGTACCATTTATTCCTACCCCGCCCTGTCCATCCCCCATCCCCTACCCATTATACATAGGAAAGATTATTTCATACTGTACACCCTATGGTACACACCCCACACGCATTGCGCCACACTGCACACTATTCACTACACAGTCCATATACTGCACACTGCACACCCCACCCTCCGTACTACACACTTCATACTACACACTCCATACTAAGCACTCCATACTAAGCACTCCATACACCACAATACTAAGCACTCCATACACTCCACCCCACTCTCCATAAGCCGCCATAGGCCCTACTCCATACTACACACTCCATACTACATGCTCCATACTAACCACACTAATCACTCCACAGATCACATTAAATGACACTCACTGTACTACACCTGCACACTCCACACCCCACACTCCACAATCCATACTCCACTCTCCACACGCCATAGGCCTCCATACACTCCACACACCATATTCCATACTCCATATATTCTACTCCATATAGTCTACTTTATTCTGCATAGGGCCTACTCCACACTCCATTCTGGTGGTCCATTCTAGTTTACCAGTTTCCTATCCCATATACATACACATACACATAGAGAAGATGTAGAAGGGCAAAAAAAGCTTACATTGGATTCTTTTTTAGTTTTTTTTTGGTGGTAAATATGTTTATTCTGCTGAATAAGTCTTTTGTCAGTGCCAAAGCTCTGGTCTTCCAGCCATTTTTCAATTCAGGGTTATTTACACAAAAGGTATATAGAATAAGGTGTACAATACCTGTTGAATAGACAATTTGCACCATGTAACACAATGAAATTCTGAAACCCAAAAGTTCCATAACAATATGGTTCAGTAGTGTCATATAACCAGATCAATATTAGTCAGATCAATGTGAGTATTTACATAGTATTTAGAATGTAAGCAGAAGTTATCTTCTGTATTCAGTTGGTAAACTTGTAGTAAGTTTTAATGTTCAGTTGCATTTAGGCAAGCGGTATATAAATGTTGGTTTGTTAGGAAAATTCTAGTATAACTCTAATGTAGCTAGTTATGTGAGTTTATGAATTATGTTGTTGGAGTGGGGTTGTTAATAATACACTGGACCATCTGTGATTTAAACGCCGACTTCCAAAAGCATGCGTCGTGGTACCTCCCTCTGTTAGAGACAAACTAAAATAGTGCTGCCCCCTATCATCTCCGCACTGAACTAATCCAATATGTGGCCGATTTACCCGCCGTCTTGTGTAGAAACTCCGTATTGCTGCTATGCCCAATCTAAAACTAGGCCATTTCTCATCACGGGCGCCTTTTCAGCCAATGAGAAGGAAGAATGGTTGATGCTGCCGTAAGGAAAACAACATGGCGCTACCCACCAGGTGAGTTTGTTGTTGTGACACACTCTCTATATATAAGTGGTGTATGCCAATGATTCAGATGGGGATCCTGGGTTCTGATTCATCCATGGGGTGATGTATAGTCAGCAATCTTCATGAGATAGCAACACCAAATCAAACATTTGCAGTCCAGTAAGGGAGACGCAAACATAACTTAAACAAGATCGACTCATTCAATCAAATCAGTGCCAGTGGAAGCGCATGTTTATAATTCTCACAGTTTGGGTGAGTCACTGGGTCAGTGAGTGTCTCAAGCTACATTTGAATATTCTCGCAACTCTTTGTGGTGCGACGTATTTGCGTGCAGATATAACTTGGACATTGACTTGTGACTGACCATTCGCCTTCACGTCGGATACAGCACGGTCACTGAGTCAGACACCGGCATCATTATTGGCTTATTGCCATTTCGCTGTGATCGCAGTGATGCATTTGCAAACTAAACACTGACTTCTCTGGTAAGTCTATTGTCTCAAGCTACTACTACGTACTAATTAAAACCATTCGGAGTGAGATTTTTTTAGTTTTTAGTTAGTCACTGTGACAGTCCTCTTTGATTTATTATCTCCCACTGATTATAGTCTGATATTGACGATGTCAATGCCACACCTCCTACCCCCCCCCCCCTTTATTATTTCTGCATATCTCTCACGTCTCTATATTGAAGCTTACGGGTGCACCGGTACTATGTCTACTGCATTGAGTGCTTTTGTTGTACTTTATCAGTTTGAATGATTTTATGTCAGCGCCAAAGCACCTGTCTTCCAGTCAGGCATGGTCACTTATTTAAACTTTTTGCACATAACATGTTACCATTACAATAAGAAACCAAATACGGGAATTGTTTATGCCAAATGTACAAAGTAGATTTATGTCATCGCTGTCCTCATCCCCTGACAACCTGCTTGTTATGTAAATGAATTGCTATATATGTTAAAGTAGTCTGATGAAAGCATCACATTTTCGAAACCAAAGCACTCATCTAGATTTGATTCTCCATAACCAACTTAGGTACTGATGCACATATTAAGCATTTATACATCAACATTATTGTCCATGTTTTCAACTCAAATATCTCCAAAGTTAACCATTTAAAATAAAGATTACTTCAAACTAAAGTAGGGTAGATTATAACAATCAACCAAATATATTCTGTCCTGATATGACCTTGATATGTTTCCATGATCTAAAACCACAAATAAACAAACAAAACCAAATATATATATCTCGAATAATCGCATAAACTCAAAAGCATTGAACTATGCAACTTTAACACCGGCCTCCCATACTATTTTGCGAGTCCTGAAACTTGTATGCACAATTTAAATAAAAGATTCACCCCATCTTTGTATTAGGCCATAGCGGCCTAGGGGTGAAAAACAAAATGTATGTAGTAGTTTCCATATATATAGGTGTTTATTACGGAAAACCATGTACAATAAAGTAAACCCGCACATGCAGAAAACTGTATAAAACACACCTGCACATACATGCCTCACATGATTGTTGACCTGCACGTACACGGACAGCTGGTTCCCTGAGAGTATTATAGATTAGCTTTATGTCAACATGCCCGACATTGAAGCCTACAAATCTACCATGGTTAGGACATAAGGCCGCCCTACTCTACATGAAGTTCCAGACTATCAGTTGTATAATATCCACACACCCATCGGTCAAATGAGATTCGCATTTGTCACCGAATCAGCCACGAGAGGGGGGAAAAAGTAGCTTATCCCAGGTTCCCGATTATTTAGACAGTTATTGACATCTTAGGAAGAATAATTGTTGTGACAACCGATCTGCGGGGTTCAGGTCGAATTCTCGCGTTATGTGAGGCAGCCCTTAGCGGGTCGGCTATCAAAATAACCTGATACCCTGCCACTCGCTCCCCTGCTTGCCCCCCCCTCCCCCCCTCCCCCCCGCCCCCCACCTTAGCTGTCAGTGTGCCCAGTCATTGAGAGAGGCCTTACGGTAAACGCCTTCACGCTACACTTGTTTCCACGTGCTTTGGGGATTCATAGGAACATGGCTTTTTAATTCATCAGAATTAATGTGTATCCATATAGCAATTACAGCGAGTAACAGTGATTGACTCGGTATCGATTTGATAACGTTAGACTGGGAGAAATACAGTGTTCTAATCCTGTCATAGATACAGACAGTATCTTCGATACGCTCTGAATCTTTTTTGTTGTTTTTTTACTCAAATTTTGTAGGAAAAAAAACCCGGGTGATTTGAATAGTATAAATCTTAGTCGGTATTTCTTAACGGTGGAAGGCGTACAACACAAGCAATCGCTGTGTAAATTGGACTGGAGGCGCTTTGGATTATAATCTGGTTCTTGGATCCCCTTGCTGCTGGTGTATTCAGTTTCCACCGCCATCTTGGAGGAAAGTGTAGAGTGCTATCACCCAAAGTCTACTCATTGTTTTTCCGACAGTCAGGTACTTGTGAATATTTCTCTATGTGTACACCTAACAGAATTGTAAGCAGTTGTCTGTAGTGATAAGCATAACAGAACATATTCCTCTTTCAAAATACAGCATACGAGGATAGTAATTATTGCCTATAAAGGTTGGTGGTAGATAAAAATCTAGGTTGGTGGATGTTGGTATTTTACGTTCTGGCAGCATCTACGATCACATCACGACAGATACCGACTTGTGACAGTGCACACTCATGGTGACTTTATAGTGCTGCCCCACTGGGAAATCAGGCTGCCAGCACCATGACCCAATATCCCACTCAGTAACATTTTCCTGACACTGAGCTAACCAGTCCTTGCCCTATCCTATTAATGCTGAGCGCCCGGCTAGGAACCAACAAGTATAGATTTTCTAAGTCATATTTTTTTTACTTGACCGGGAATCATATTCCCGGTCAAGTCCGATTCGGCCACCCCATCCAGTATTGCCTATGAAGTGGAAGCATTCAATATGATTCAAATCTCACACACTTGTCAACAAATTACTGAGAATTATTATTGGATTTTCTCCATCCTCACGTTCCTATTTTCACACTGGGTTTATGAATATTCAATACATTCAAGTAATCATAGGTTTAGGAATAATATGCATTCTAATTCTTACCAATACTAGTTGGCTAATAACTTCAAGTTCAAATCAACTTGACTGAACTGTTATACTCGGTGATTGACAGGTCAACTGTGTTTTGTCAATAAACACCACATGACCATCCAGAAACCACATGCTGTGACTAAAGCAGGGTGTAATCTTAGACCTGACAAACTTCAGAATCGAGCATGGTTGTGAACATCAACACTGGAGTTAGTATCACGTGACCCACTCAAGTGACCAAATCCGACATGAAAGGTCGAAGTTTGACTCACGGTTGAGTCAAACCAATGACTTAGAAAATTGATACTTGTTACTACATAATCTGGTACCCGGCATTACCAGGATAGGGCAAAGACTAGTATCAGGATAATATAACTGAGTGGGAAATCGGGTCATGGTACCAGTGGCCTGGTCTCCCAGTGGGGCAGCACTATAAAGTCGCCTTGAGTGCACACGGTCACAAATAGGTACCAATCCTAATATGACCGTAGATGTTCCCAGGATATAATACCTCAACAAACAATCAAAACAAACAATCTAATGATCTGCATGTAGGCTCTATCACATTCCTGCTATAGATTGCGGTGTTCACATGTGATGTTAGGTGTGCAGTTGGCAGGTATGGATTGTGATATGAATTGTGTTATCAGTTTTAGGTGCTGCATCGATATGGTATTTAGGTTTGGTGCCGTGCCAGATTTCCCCATCTCATGGTGCAGAAAATCGACGGAAACAGTTCAGGCCTGTTGCTATTTAGCATGTCACTACCCAACTGTATTCTGCTGTGGGATTCACTTGTTATGGTCAATGTGGCCGCCAGTATCTATGCTATGTGTAGAAGATGGGTATAATCCACTCATCAACACACTTAGCCGCTCATAGCTGGCTAGCTATTCACACTTGCTGCCCGGACCCGACTTCATTCACACCTCTTCTATCACCTCTCTGTTGCGCTGCGCCCCTCCTTGCTTATGTCTGAAAAGAGTTGCAGGAGGGGGAGCCGGCCAGCATTTCACTTTCTACCTCTTACTCTGTCTGTCTCTCTGGCTCACCGACTGGTCACCACAGGGCAAGGAGGCACGGCCCTTTGACTCAACTCTCCTCATTTCTCTTTCCTCTATACTACCCTTTCTTTTTTTTTCTCCCGGGCTTACTTTTCCCCATGATCAAGGGAGTTGTTTGCTTGGGTGGGGCCATGTTCCCATTTTACTGTTTCACTTTGTTCTTGCTGCAGATCCCACGTTTTCCCATCCCTTCCTCCTGAACCATCGGCTACTGGATGCGAGTGCACCGCTACAATTGGACCGGAGTCTACCGGTACCACTCCAACGAATTGTTGTTATTGTTGTAAAGAAATGACTTACAAAATTGATCAAACTTTTCGCTACCTAGCCTGGCGCTTGGCATTAATAGGGTAGGGCGAGGACTGGTTTGCTCAGTATTAGGATAATGTGAGTGGGATATCAAGACATGGAACATGGTGCCGCCACCCTACTGTGCCAGTAGGGCAGCACTATTATAAAGCAGTGTTGTGGCCTGGGTTCTATCACTGTCACAGTGCAAGCATTTGTTAAAATGTGTATCTCATATTGAATTGTTTAATTAAGGCGCCAAATCCACTTAATTGTTGATGTTTTTGTAAGTAGAAAAAAGGACTTTATATAGATCTGCAGCCAGGGCCTAAATAGATTATTGTTCAGATCATGGTAATCCGAATTCCACCCATTTTTTTCATCACGCCCTATTTGCGTGAATTACATTATCCATGATGCAATATATTCCCAGTGTATTCCCAGTTTGCCGGTGCGATCTGGTTCACTGAACACGCCTTGTGAGTTGAGAAATTCTCAGATGGATTACAATGGGAAAATCCCACGTTAATTCAATAAGCGTGCCAGCGTGTTGATAGACTGTGTATGTGTGATACACTGTGTCGTCCTCCATAGACGCTGCACTCCTAGAGGTATGTGTGTGTGTGTGCTTTATGTGTGTAAAGTTCAATCGTTAATTAATCAGGGTTGAAAGATCCCCGTGATTTGGTGGATTTTTCTCAATTTTTGAGAATCGCCGATTAATACCTATCACAAAGTTAGCACTGTCAGGGTATCGCATTGTTGGTCAGCCACTGCTACTGGCTGCGTTCGTCGGTCATGTGTTCCTGCTGGTGACGATACTGCTGCCGTCATTGACCAGTCAGCGTCCCACTTTTTGCCGGGATATGGTTAAAATTTGCGACCATTCCAGGTTTTGCACACCATCCCCCACCCCCTACTATTTTCCTGGATTTGTTGTTGTCAGTCCATTCTCATTTATGGTAACTAGGGCCCACACTTCTAAGTGCGTGTGACGTCAGCTGGTAATTGTCACATCAGCTTCAGCGCACCCTGGTGGTCGGCATAGACAATGGATGTGTGTGTGGCTGTGGCTGTGTTTGTGTGTTTGTATGTCTACTTGTCTGTCTGCCTGTCTATGCATTTGTATATCTGTGTATGTCTGCCAATGTAGGCTTCTCGTGCAGAAGGTAGGAAGTTGAATCCCGGCCGAATCAAACCAACAACTTACAAAATTGATACTTGTCGCAACCTGGCCTGGCGATAGGCATTAATAGGATAAGGCAAGTACTGATTAGCTCTGTATCAGGATAATGTGACTGACTGGAAAATCAGGTCATGGTGCCAGTGGCCAGGTCTCCCATTGGGGAAACACTATAAAGTCGCACTCTCACAAGTCGGTACCTGTCCTGATATGACCTTGGAGTGTTGCCAGGATGTAAAACCCCAACAAACAAACAAAAGCCAGGTGGAAGCTTCATTAATTACAAAGAATGCACGGGGAACATGGGGAACTGTTTTGGTGGCTTTTATTGGCCTTGTTTGTTGTTGATTAACTTTGTTTATAATATACACTTTGTTGTATTTGTTTCCTGTTAGGTCTGGGGAGCCTGGGGTAGAGACGCTCAACAGACTGCCTTCACCACCCCACACCCTGCTTCTGGAACCTGGTGGGGAATACGAACTGCAGATACTGAAACCTGTCGAGTAAGTACTTGTAAATCTGCACAGCAGCGATTCCAATCATTTTCAAAACTTGCAATTGCAATCCTCTCTTTTTTTTAAAAGCCCTATTATTTCGGCGTTTTATCAGATTTAAAGAAAAATCTTTAATTTAAATTAAATATGAAAAAATAATGTTAACATAGTCTAGTAAATCTGTACGTTTTCAATCCTTAAAGAAAAGCACACCATAATTTGGACATTTTGTTAGCTTTAAAAAAAATCTTTATTTAAGATTAAATAGGGTAAAATTTAGTGTTAACACAGACTACCAGTAAATCTGCGCAACAGCGATTTAAATCCTTTAAAAAATTTGTAATTGCAATCCTCTTTAAAAATAATACCGAGGTAACCAGTCCTTGACCTATCCTAGTAATGCCAAGCCTCAGGCTAGATAACGACAAGTATCAATTTTTAAAGTCATTAATTTGACTCGGCCGTGTTTCAAACTGCCAGCCTTCTGCATGGGAAGCGGGCGTTCTTACAGATTCAGCCACCATGTCTGTGGTAGAGTGCGAAGGTGCTTAATGAAGGTGGGTAGTACTGTGAATAATAACCTAACCTGGTCCCACCACCACCACCACCACCAACAACAACAACAACAACAACAACTCCACTCCTCTCTGCAGGATGCGTGAGTCGCCGGAGCTGGAGTCGCCGAGCGCGCTGTTCGAGCAGGTGCAGTACCCGCCAGCGGCCCCGGTCACACTGAGTCTACAAGGGGAAGTCCCGGCACCGCACTGCCCACCGCTCGACTACCACGGCTTTAGGGCGCTGTTCGACGCAGATGGCCGCCTCGTCGGCGAGCACACACTCAGGCAGGCGGTCTTCAAAGGTCTGTCTGCTGCACAGGGCGCTGGCTTTTTGTTATCGCTGATGTAGGAGCTGCTTGCACACACCTGAGATCCTGATGTGACCTTAGATGTTGCCAGGACTTAAAACTCCAACAACCAACCAAGCAAATGAAAATATCTGAATCAGAGATGAAAGATCTCCGCGATTTCGCGGTTTACTGTACTGCAATTCTGCAGCACTATCAGCATATGCTAATATGTTGTTCAAATGCCACAGCATTATCAGCGAATGCTAATACGTTTTTCAAGCACCGTAACATGATCAGCGTATGCCAATACGGTGTTCAAGCGCTGCAGCAATATTAGCATATGCAAATACATTACTCAAACACCGCAACACAATCAGCATATGCCAATACGTTGTTCAAGCGCTGCAGCATTGTCAGTGTGGACCAATATGTATGAAACCTGACTTCCTGGGAATTTTCCACAATTCCTTGACAGTGCTAAGCGTATGGGAGAATATCCGCGTTTTGGCGGAAATTCTCTGTCGGTTTACAGATGACCTCACTGTAGGCATAGATTTCCAATTTTTGCCCAACACCACTTTTATCCATACTGAATCACTGCTTGGCATTATTTTCGGTACAGTCCAATATCACGTTGGAAACACATGTTCTTTGTCTGGCCACCAAGGTTAAAGTTGCATAGTCTGATGGTTTTGAATTTCTATCATTTTCTGAGATAAATATATTATATTGATCATTTTAATGTATTTTACTTTAGTTTGAAGTAACTTTTATTTTGAATGGTTAACGTTGGAGATATTCGAAGTGAAAACACACCAAATTAATTTTGGCAAGCGATTCAAAAATCTGACACCAAATTAAATATAGTTGAGCAGTAAGAGGTTCTATTAAATTGGTTTAGTGTTCTATTTAATCAGCAAGAAATGCTTAATAAGTGTACCAGTATCTAACTTGCATATCTAGAATAAAATCTAGGTAAGTGTTTTGGTTTTGAAAATTTGATGTTTTCATCGGACTATGCGGCTTAAACAGCGACCCGGAATTACAAGGTGCCGTAGACTTCCTGATACAGGCACATCACTTACTAAATCACTAGTGGATATGTTTTGATGCTGATATAATTTCTCACACCAGTACAGGTGGGGAACTTCTTCAGAATGCCAGCTGTATTTATTACAGGCAGCATGTCCCGTTTTAAAAAACCGTTAATGAAAGTCGAGAATTAGAAATAGATTAAAAGATCATGGAAAAGATCAGATATTATATAAGGCATCTGTAGATATGTATACAGGGATGAAAGTTCTCCAGGATTTGCAGATTTCCACGATTTTTATAATGACAGCCCATTGGCCTATACTGTATTCAGGGATGAAAGATCTCTGCGATTTCGGAGATTGCCACGATCTTTTATATTCACCGATTGATGTTCACAAAATGCCAATACCAACAACAATTCATTAGTTTGAATCCCTGTATAATCTTAGATGTTGCTAGAACATAGAATAGAAACAAGAGTTTGTCATTGGCGATACTACAGTCGCAATAAGTAGAGTTAAAACCTGACTTTCAGCATTTTTCTGCGATTCCTTGATAGTATTAATCCTGTGGTGGTGGTGGGGGGGGGGGGGCGATCCACGTTTTCGTGGGAATTCGCCGTTGATTCTACCAGAACCCACTAGGTGGCACCAATGTTTCGGCTTGGTTTCGGCATTTTTTGCCAGAGACCACTTTTCTTTCTTGGAGATTTATACTTCCTATCATAGATAAGTCTGAATAGACTTGTTTTCACCATTAGACAGTTTGTCGATAGAAAGCCCGAGCCTACACTTTTACCGACCCAAGGGATTTTTAATCTCCCACACCACATAGACACGGTATGAGAGCAACTGGCCTTTGATGACACTGTAAGTTATGCACAGCGGTGGAAATCCAAATTGGCAGAGGTTGGGGCACGGGGAATCGAACCACTGACCTTCAGATTAGGAGTCTGACCTAGAAAAAAGTCAGACACTCTAACCACTCCACCACAGAGAACACCTTTCATCCCTGTGTACGCGATAAGGCACATGCTGTCATTTCCAGTCATACGCACTGTGTCCGTCCGGTGCGCACTGACGTACACAGAGCTAGCCTTACTCCAATGTCCATTAACTGGTGTTTGTGTGTTGCGCAGGAGGCGTTGAATCCTCCATCAGGAAGGATGTTTGGCGGTTTCTGTTCGGACTTTACCCGATGCACTCCACAGCCAGGTGAGTGACCTTTACGTCACATGAAGTACTGCCCTGTGTCAGCACTGTAAGGCAATTTAACAGGCTTGTGGCAGTTTTCAGCACTGTAAGGCAATTTAACAGGCTTGTGGCAGTTTCCAACACTGTGAGGCAATTTTAAGAGGCCTGTGGCAGTTTACAACACTGTAAAGCAATTTTGAGAGACTTGTGACATAGTTTTCAACACTGTAAAGCAATTTTGAGAGGCTTGTGACATTTATTTCAGCACTAAAAAGCAATTTTAAGGTTCTCGTACAATTTATTTCAGCACTATAATGTAATTCTTAGAGGTTTGGGACCTAGCACTGTAAAAAAAACTTTTATGGGGCTCATAGCATTTATTTCAGCACTGTAAAGCAATTTTTAAAAAACTTGTGAATAGCTTTCAGCACAGTAAAATTATTTTGAGAGGCTCATGACATATTTAATTCAGCAATGCAAAGCAATTTTGAGAGGTTCGTGACATTGTTTTTATGACCACACATAAATTTTGAGAGGGTCGTGACATTGTTGGTTCATTTTTCAATACCAAAAAGAAGTGGGAAAAGTGGAATATAGGATAGTGGGTAATATACTCGACTGTACGTGTAATATATATGTTTATGCACAGTTTTAGAAGTTAATTGCAGTTTGCTAGACCCAGTTCATATGTAACGTTGGTGTAAGAGAAAGGCTTCTTTTCTCTTTGTTGATGTATATCGAGGCTAATTTTGTTTAAAAATTAAATTCTATTAATTCCAGGGAGCGGGAGATTATTCAGGCTGAACAATGTTTGAGGTATCGAGCATTAAAAAAACGATGGAGTTCCATTTTATCTAAAGGTATGCGTTAAGAATGTTTCACTGAGTGCCCATAGAGTATCAAAATATAGATGTTTAAAGAGCAAGCGCAGCGCCTTTATTCCCCGTAATAAGTCTAATAATACTTGCACTGTTTTATGCTGCTAAATGTCGTCTGCTGATCTTAATGTAACAATAGAATGTAAATGAAATGTACTGGTTACAAATTATATCATTAATAGTTTTAGATTAATTTCAATTAAACCAAATTGAAGTTTTGCTGAACATTTGACTCACGAAAGATATGATTTCACTGAAGCCAGATGACAATATGAAAACATGGTGCGCTGCTTTTTCGATCATATGACATCATCATCATCTTCACCACCACCATCATCATCATTATCATTATCATCACGAGTGGGATATTGGGTCATGGTGCTGGCGGGCCAGACCTCCCATGGGGCAGGACTATAAAGTCACCATGAGTGCGCAGTGTCAAAAGTTGGTACCCGTCCTATGACCTTAGTCGTTGCCAGGACTTAAAATCTAAGCATCATCGTCATCGTTTTCATCATCATTATGGTTGTCATTATGTCACCATGACATGACTGTCATTATCGTTATCATCATCGTTATCATCATAGTCACAATTTTATATATGTGTAGACATTGGGAGAGCAGGCCGCCAGCACCACGACCCCAGTTCTTGCCCTGTTCTCTTAAAGTTGCATAGTCTAATAGTTTTGAGTTTCTGTCATTTTCTGAGATAAATATATTAGGTTAGTCGTTATCATCAACCTTCCTTTAGTGTGAACTAACTTTTATTTTAAATGAATAACTTTGGATAATCTTTTAAGTGCAATCATACAAAATAAATTTTGGCATGCATGTGAATATTGTGTATTAATAGTGACTGACTAGTTTGGCACCCTCCTAAAATTTTCAAAAGGATCCAAACATGAAAATGTTATTTTTCTTTGAAGCTCCAATGACCCAAAAGCAATATACTTTTGGAATTTTCTAAATATCCCAAAATGTGACTGACATACATGCATTTGAAAGTTAGTAATTTCCATAGCTTTTGTATGCGCTGTGGTAACGGTCCCACAACCATAGTGTTTGTCGTCGCCATCAGATCTCGCATGCATTGTGAATATTGTGTATTGCCTCAGCATTCATTCCCTTCTGTGTGGCAACAAATGTATAATAAGTGGAGCAGTATCTAAGTTAGATATCTAGAATAAAATCTAGATAATTGTTTTGGTTTTGAAAATTTGATGTTTTCATCGGACTATGCAGCTTTATTGCAGAGCGCCAGGCTAGATAGTATCATGTGATCATGATGGGTATCATAGATGAGACTGCTCAATTAGCCAAGTCACACATGCAGTAACACCAGGCGCGGTGGCAGAATCAGTCGATCGCGTGCCTCGCGTGTGGGAGATCGAGAGTTAAACCAATGACTTATGAAATTTATACTTGATACTTCCTGGCCTGGCGATCAGCATTAAGAGGATAGGGCAAGGACTGGTTAGCTCAGTGTGAGGATAATGTGACTGAGTGGGAAATCGGGTCATGGTGCCGTCGGCCTGATTTCCCAGTGGCGCAGCACTGTAAAGTCGCCATGAGTGCACACTGTCACAAGTCAGTACCTGTCCTGATATGACCTTAGATGTTGCCAGGACGTAAAACTCTAACAACCAACCACGTGCAGTAAATTTCTAAACTGGCGGGATGATTTCAGATCGCCAGACGCTGAAGTACCTGCGTCCTGGCTACCTGGAGCCACTCCTTGACGACAGTTACGGAGAGGAACTGGAGCTTGCCGTCGATGAGATCCGCCAGGGGGCTGCACCGGGGCTTAGTTCAGAAGACTTCCGCCTGGGGGAGCCGACGGAGTACAAGTCGCTGGTAATGCCCGGATTGCCGTCTCCAGACATCAGGCAGCAGGAGGCCTTCCTCGACATCCAAGCTCAGGTGTGGCATGAATGTCTCTGCTTCTTCGAACGTTCTCGGCTTAATGCTTATTCTCAGTGGCGGATTAACCATTAGCTTAACCAGACGCGGTGGCCGAATCGATAGAGCGCAGGCTTCATTGTGGAAAGTCGGGAGTTCGATATTCCCAGTTGAGTCACATCAATGACTTATAAAATTGATACTTGTCGCTTCCTAACCTGGCTCTCAGCATTAATAGGATAGTACAAGGACTGGTTAACTATGTATCAGGATAATGTGACTGCATGGGATATCGGGTCATGGTGTCGGCGGCCTGATTTCCCAGTGGGGCGGCACCATAAGGTCGCCATAAGTGTGTACTGTCACAAGTCGGTATCTGTCCTGATATGACCTTGGATGTGGCATGGACATAAAACTCCAACAACCAACCAATCAAAACTGGAGGTTGCATCATGTGATCTCAAATTGGCCAGCTTTCCCATATAACTAGCATGGCCAATGTATCCCCCCCCCTCATCTGTTTATTGATCTATATCTGATATTGAAAGGGTAACATGCGACGTAAAGTATACCATGTTATACAAAGCTTTTCACAATTTATCACGACTCTACAGTGGTGCTAACATTATCTTGGATTTTGACTGTCATAACTCTTTAATGCCTAGTCTGAATTGTAAAATTCAAAAAGTATTGCATTTCTCTTTACAGTATCTATCAAATGGAATAAAAAGAAATGGTTATTTTCATCACATAAGATTTTGGTATGGCCATGCTAAAATAAGGGTGCAGGCTGGCGAGAGTGTTAATTGTAAACCAACCGCTTTGTCCTGCCACTGAGAGAGCAGTCTTTAAATATTACATGTCTGCCACCAGCTGTTCGCTAACCGACAGGAAGTAGACGTAGACCGGTTTGTGAAGGCTGTTTGCGTCATCGACAAGGACGTTCCAAGGACAGACCGCGACTGTCCTTACTTTGCGTAAGAATTTAATTGATTAATTTAGTTCTTATTTTGGAAACTCATAGATTTTGAAGTTTGATATATTCATGTATGTATTTTATTAGCTTTCTGGGGTATAATGAATACATGGATTATGAGAAAATCTAAATTTGGTATAACAGACTTCAAATTGTAAAGTTAAATAGCATTTGTCTGCATTATTTACAGCAAAGCGAGCTGTGGAGGAATAGTTGGCTAAGTAGAGCATTTAACAGCAAAATTAATGTATCCCCTTGCTCCACTTTTCGGCAATGTAACCTATTTTGGGTAATTAGTCTTGAAAGGCCTTGAATTCCATTAAACTATCTCCACTGATCTAAATTAGTCTGAAATACGTAGAATGTGCTGTGTAGTCATCAAAGTGGCCTTCATTTCTGGTTTGCCGCGGTTACATGATTTGCAGCAGGGAAGCTCGACCAGAATGGTCGATGGCAGTTAGTTAGTAAAACAATAAGCAGACCTGTCGTCAATGACGGCCCATCAGGAAAACCTACTCCCCGTACAGGGCCTGGAAAGTCTTGAAAAGATGAACTTTATTTGTCCTATTTCAATGCCTTGGAAGGCCCTGAATTTAACCTATTTTTGGTAATTAGTCTTGAAAAGCCTTGAATTCCATTAAACTATCCCCACTGATCTAAATTAGTCTGAAATCGCCATTCGCCATTTTTGTATTTTTTTTCCTGAAATCCAAATGAAAATAGTCTTGAATTCTTATCAAAAACAGCCTTGAAAAGCATTGAAATAGCCTTGAATTCCATATCTTAACACTTTTACTGACCCTGCATATGCGTATGTGTATATAAAGTTGGGGAATCTTTCGGTTATACAATAAAACCTCTCTAAATCGACCGACCTTGGGACCGACTTTAGGTGGTCCATTTAGGGAGGTGCTCGGTTTAGCCAAATAAAGATCGATATAGGGGAGTGGTCGATCTGTGGAGGTGGTCGGTTAGAGAGGTTTTACTGTAGTACAAGTATTAGCGCATGCCCATCTGGAGTGTAATTAACCCATGCCTTTCTGATGTGCACATGACCTTGTACAGTATATATATATAGCTTATATATATAAGCCATGTCCTTCGGCTCTTAGTGGTGCAGAGAACCCCAACCTCCGGACGCTGAGGGACGTGCTCGTGACCTTCAGTGCTTTCCACCCCAAAGTCAGCTACGCGCAGGGCATGAACGACATCCTCAGCCGCTTCTTGATTGTGCTTGACAACGAGGTAGCCAATAGTTTGTTTACCAAAGCTAGATCATAGAAATGATGAAAGGAAATACATTTCTTTTAATATATGATGAATTTATGTATTGGTTGTTGGAGTTTTATGTCCTGGCAACATCTAAGGTCATATCAGGACAGGTACGGACTTGTGACAATGCACACTCATGGCAACTTCATAGTGCTGCCCCACTGAGAGACCAGGCTGCCAGCACCATGACCTGATATCCCACTCAGTCACATTATCGTGACACTGAGCCAACCAGTCCTTGCCCTATCCTTATGCCGAGCGCCTAGCTAGGAAGCAACAAGTATCAATTTTTAAATCATTGGTTTGACTCGACCAGGGTTTGTACCGATGGGATCCCACGATCTACCAAAATGGGAGCTGGACGCTCAACTCATTCAACCATCCCGTCTGGTCATTTATTTATTTAAATTAAATATATATATGTGTGTGTATCTATGAACATGACACTCCTCTTGTTCAAACAATTACTGGACGCGGTGAGCTAATCGGTTAGAGCGCTGGCTTCCCATGTGGAAGGTCAGGACCGAATGACTTACAAAATTGATGTTTGTCACTGGCCTGGTGTTTGGCATTAAAGCGAAATGGACAAGGACTGGTTAGCTCAGTATCAGGATACTATGACAAGACGGGGGATGTCGTGTCATGGTGCCGGAGGCCTAAGCTCCCAGTTGGACAGTATATATACATGTAAAGTTGCCACTGCCAAAAGTCGGTACCTGTCCTGATATGACATATGTTGCTAGGACGTAAAACTCCAACATTCAAACAAACTGATGAAACAACTGGATAGGATCTGATGGAATGACCAAGGAGGGCACTGGCACTCGCTTCCTGTGTGAGAAGTCGGAGGATCAAGTCCCGACCGAGTGAAACCTAAGACTCACAAAATCTATGCTTGTCACTACCTAGTCTGGTGCTCGGTCTTACTCAGCGAGGGCAAGAACTGACTGGCTCAGTGTTAGGAATGTTATGTATATTCTTCTTCTTCTTCGCCCGTTGAGGCATCAGTGCCCATCCACACAAACACCTCCTCAGCCGTGTCGTAGATGAACGTGTCGCCTACCGCCCAACTTTGGGCATGGGCCACAAACAAGGGCTCTCCAGTTTTCCCGGTCATGGGCCTTGAGTTTCTTGTTTGTGATTCTGTAACGTTGTTCTTTTTCTGGGGTGGGGTTGTTGGCCCCACGCCCAACCCCCAACCTGAAGGACCAGTTGCTGCTCTTAGTCTGTCCTCTACCATGAGTCCTGCCCGGCTTGGTTAAACCTGCCAGGGGGCTAGCCCCCGCCGGTATAGCTCTCATGGTCACGGAGGCACACACGCCTCCCCACCACGACAAGGTAGCAACACATTGGGGGTTCATAGGGATGTAATATTCCAGAATAAACCATTGAATTGAATTGAATGTGACTGAGTGGGATATCGAAGCATGGTTACCAGATGCACAGTCACCCCTTGTGGCAATACTATAAAGTCGCCGTGAGTGTGCATTATCACAAGTTTGTTCCTCTCCTGATATGAACTTATATGTTGCAACGACTTAGACAATAAATTAATAAACAATCTTGCTCAAATTAAAGACAGTGGAGTTAAAAACATTTAAATTGGTTTCCCTTATAATAATAATAACAATTCAAATTATAAAAATAAATAAATCAATAGTTGAATAACTAGTTCCCCTTTCATTCCAGATTGAGGCGTATTGGTGTTTTACACATTTTTTGGAAAATAATCAAGAACATTTCCTTGAAGATGGACTCTTGCAGCAGTTAGGTGGGTCACCCGACGCAACGTCACTCTACGATTCTTGTGGTCTTCATTTGCAATCATGCATTTTGAAATAAGCATATTCCTATTATTTAAAAATTATACATAGTTATGTCAATGTACATATTATTGCTGATGCGAAATTGACCCAAGCAATATTATTTACTGTCTAGACTTAGGTGCCTTCTATAAATTGACTAATGTACTTGGGATTTTATGTGCTTATGTATATACAGCTTATAAATAGTTGATATATATAGCTTATATATAGCTTTTTATATGTATAATAGCTATGCAGAATCCCATATATATAGGTTATATATAAGCTACGCAAAATCATAAATATATGTATATAATATTAAAGCTATGCAAAATCCCAATTACATTTACAAAATATACTTTTTTGTAAACCGTTAATATAAATAAGGGATATGGGTGATGTTAAGGAAGTGTGTCTTGACTATTGCTGTCAAGTTAGTATTTTGTGGTAATGCCCTGTGACAGTCCTGTGCGTATACTGTAAAACCACTGAGCTGTGTGGTATTTGTCCTTCAGCTGTGGTACGAGAGCTGCTCATGGAGATTGACCCTGACCTCTGTACCTACCTACAGTTACTGGGCGTCGGCGACATGACGTTTTGTCACAGGTAGGTTATGACGTCACACTCATAGTATGATGATGACTTATCCCACTGAAGTCATGCTCACACTGTGATGATGAATTAGGCTATTGACGTCAAATTCACAGTGTGACAATGGTTGGTTGGTTGGTTGGTTGGTTGGTTGGAGTTTTACGTCCTGGCAACATCTAAGGTTATATCAGGTTGGTTGGTTGGTTAGTTGGTTGGTTGGTTGTTGGAGTTTTATGTCCTGGCAACATCTAAGGTTATATCAGGATGGGTATTGACTTGTGACAGTGCACACTCATGGCGACTTTATAGTGCTGCCACACTCGGAGACCCGGCTGCCAGCACCATGACCGTATATCCCACTCAGTCACATTATTATCTCGTGGCCTCTTGTATGGAAGGTCGGGAGTTCAAATCCCAGCCGAGTCAAACCAATTACTTATAAAATTGCTACTTGTCACTACCTAGCCTGGTACTCAGCATTAATAGGAAGGACAAGTACTGGTTAGCACAGTGTCAGGATAATGTCACTGTGTGGGATATCGGCCGGGTCTTTCAGTTGGGCAGCACCATAAAGTTGCCATGAGTGCGCACTGTCACAAGCCGGTACCCGTCCTGATATGACCTTAGATGTTGCTAGGATGTAAAACAACAAACAAATAATCTAAGTGGCAGTGAGTGTATAAGGGTGACTCCGTCAGTGCGTAATGGTGTACGTTGTCACTGGGGTCTGCGTGTGCGAAAAATGGAATTGCATTTTGTAGCGACCAGTGCGTTTTCGTGCACCAATTCTGAAGCCTTCTAGCACATAGCGTATAGGGAATTAATGGGGTTTTATGTCCTAGCAACATCTGAGGTTATATCAGGGCAAATAGTGACTGAGCTTATCACTTTCCAGACAAAACATGTGAATATGTAATTTTACAAAGTGTATTGCTTCCGATTGACGCTTGTGACGCATCGGATGTCGCACTATGCGCTAATGGAATCTCAGCTTTAATCAACCAACTTCTAACCGGTGTTTGGCAACTTAAATGACTGCTTGCAGGTGGATGCTGCTATCTTTTAAGCGCGAGTTTAACATGGAGGACTGTCTCCGCTGCTTTGAGATCCTCAGCTCTCACCACATGGAGCTCTCCTCAATGGAGGCGGAAAAGATCCGCAACTCCGAGAGGCGAAAGGACTTTGCAAGTCAAGGTGGGTGAATCTGTAGTGCAGTGCGCGCGCACAAAACACAGAGACATAAACATTGCTGTGACACATTTGAATTAGAGAACCCTAGATTTAAGTCTCTTGCCATGTTTTGTGGTTCACTCAAATTGCCATTGATTTATTTTATTTTGTTGTCAGGGTCTTTTTTTTCATCAGGGAAAATACATTATCACCGCAAATGCAAAGGTCTGTTTTGAGGAAATAGGCTTTGAATTAGATCCTAAATGTGATTTCTCGACAGTCCTGGGCAGCGAGTTTAGTAATTAAATTAATGTATTACTGTGCAGTTATTAGATTACTGACCGACAGAGAAATAGTTCCTATTGGATTAGCTACTGCAAAGCATTGGGCAATTTAATTAAGATTAAAACACGGATTTGAATAATCAGGATGAATATAATTGCGTTTGACAAAGTAATAGATCTTAAATTGGTTTAAAGGTAGCTTTCTAAAAACGAATAAAAGAAGTCTTTTAAATCTGTTTCTGTGGTGCTAGGTCTATAAACAATATCTCTAAAGTTAAACTATTCTGTGGCATTATTCACTTTAAGATTTTGATTAAAACAAATTGGGGGCTTCAATTAATAGATACAACAAAATTTACCCTGCATATCTACTGTCTGTTTAAAAGTAGTCCCAGTGGGTTAGTTTGTTACAGTACAAACCGACCTGGTTCTATTTAACTTACTTGCTGGCACTCATAGTGCATTACTTGGATACTGAGTACAAGCTGACCCGGTCCTATTTAACCCATCTGCCCTGTGTACAGGCACTCATGGTGTTATTCTGATACTGAGTACAAACTGACCTGGTCCTATTTAACCAGTCTGCCCAGTGTACAGGCACTCACGGCTTGTTATTCCGATACTGAGTACAAGCTGACCCGGTCCTATTGAACCCGTCTGCCCTGTGTACAGGCACTCACGATGTGTTATCCTGATACTGAGTACAAGCTGACCCAGTCCTATTTAACCCAGCTGCCCTGTGTACAGGCACTGAAGGTGTGTTATTCTGATACTGAGTACAAACTGACTCGGTCCTATTCAACCCGTCTGCCTTGTAAACAGGCACTCATGATGTGTTACTCTGATACTGAGTACAAACTGGCCTGGTCCTGTTTAACCCATCTGCCCTGCGTACAGGCACTCACAATGTGTTACTCTGATACTGAGTACAAACTGACGAGGTCCGGTTTAACCCGTCTGCCTTATGAAGAGGCACTCATGATGTGTTACTGTGATACTGAGTACAAACTGACCCGGTCCTGTTTAACCTGTCTGCCTTGTGAAGAGGCACTCACGATGTGTTACTCTGATACTGAGTACAAACTGGCTGTTTAACCCGTCTGCCCTGCATAGAGGCGCTCACGATGTGTTTCTCTGACACTGAGTACGAACTGACCTGGTCCCGTTTAACCCGTCAGCCTTGTGAACAGGCACTCATGTGTTACTGTGATACTGAGTACAAACTGACCCGGTCCTGTTTAACCTGTCTGCCTTGTGAACAGGCACTCACGATGTGTTACTCTGATACTGAGTACAAACTGAGCCGGTCCTGTTTAACCTGTCTGCTTGTGAACAGGCACTCACGATGTGTTACTCTGATACTGAGTACAAACTGGCCTGGTCCTGATTAACCTGTCTTCCCTCTTCCCACAGGTGGCAAGAGTCGCGTGGAGGAGACACCGATGAACACTGACTTCACGTTTGACGTCTTCATCAGTGTTACCATTCTGGTGGAGAATCGCGCCAGCATCTTCCAGTGCACCGACGCTTCAGATGTCTTCCAACTTACCTGTGGGTAAGTGCTTCACAACGCGAGTTAAATCTACACACACCTGCGGCTTAATACTACACATATATGTCGGTTAATACTGCACACACCTGTGGGTTAATACTGCACACACCTGTGGGTTAATACTGCACACACCTATGGCTTAATACTGCACACACCTGTGGGTTAATACTGCACACACCTATGGGTTAATACTGCACACACCTGTGGGTTAATACTGCACACACCTGTCAGTTAATACTGCACATACTTGTGGGTTAATACTGCACACACCTATGGGTTAATACTGCACACACCTATGGGTTAATACTGCACATACCTCTGGGTTAATACTGCACACACCTGTGGGTTAATACTGCACACACCTGTCGGTTAATACTGCACACACCTGTGGGTTAATACTGCACACACCTGTGGGTTAATAATGCACAACCAAACCACACACCAAAACACACACACCTTAATACTGCACACACCTGTGGGTTAATACTGCACACACCTATGGGTTAATACTGCACACACCTATGGGTTAATACTGCACACACCTGTGGGTTAATACTGCACATACCTGTGGGTTAATACTGCACACACCTGTGGGTTAATACTGCACATACCTGTGGGTTAATACTGCACACACCTATGGGTTAAGACTACACACACCTGTGGGTTAATACTGCACACACCTGTGGGTTAATACTGCACACAACTGTCGGTTAATACTACACACACCAGCGGGTTAATACTAGGTACCGGCAGCAACATTTAAAAAGGTGCATATGGTGCAATATTTTTATTTCTTCTTGTAGAAATTGTAATTACAAGCTCAAATCCAAAAACGGGAAGGCTATATCTGTTATTGTTTTGGGGATAATCAAGTTTTTAGATTTAATAAAAATGTATTAATATATAATAAAAAGTGGAACCATGTGAGGGGAGTTCTGAAAACCAATTTCCATTGCTAAGTTACGAACCTTTGCATACAGACTTTGCTAGACGAATCAACTTCTATTCTAGACGATGGTATATGTATGAATCGACTTCTGTGTGTCATTGCTAAGTTTGGCCTCTTTATAGACTTCTGCATACAGATGGTATGTGTATGAATCACCTTCTGTGTGTCATTGCTAAGTTTGGCCTCTTTATAGACTTCTGCATACAGATGGTATGTGTATGAATCACCTTCTGTGTGTCATTGCTAAGTTTGGCCTCTTTATAGACTTCTGCATACAGATGGTATGTGTATGAATCACCTTCTGTGTCATTGCTAAGTTTGGCCTCTTTATAGACTTCTGGATACAGATGGTATGTGTATGAATCACCTTCTGTGTCATTGCTAAGTTTGGCCTCTTTATAGACTTCTGCATACAGATGGTATGTGTATGAATCACCTTCTGTGTGTCATTCATAAATGTGGCTTCTTTACGAACCTTGGTGTGCAGACTTTGCAAGACGATGGATTTGACAAGTCTGCTGGCCAAGGCGCAACTCCTCTTCTTCAAGTACTGCTGCCGGTCGGTGGTGGAGTGCTTCCAGATGGTCGACATGCCCTCTCCACCAGAGGTCGCTCCATCCTCCAAGCAGGGCCCTCCCAGCCGCAACGCCAAACTCAGGTAGTCACGTGGTCACTCACAGCGACGCCAACATTGCAAGACTTGTCACGTGATACACCGCGAACTGCCTCAGCCTGCAGTTAAAGGGACTTCGTATATAGCGAGTGAACCTCAGACCGCCTTACTCACAACTGTTTGGATATGATTATTATTAACAGAAGCAAATGTCTGTCTTAGGGGTTTTATTATTTTTAATTCCATGTCCTATGTTTATTTTGTGTTTAAACAAAATGTGATCAGTTATTATTATTAACCGAAATATGTTGCTCTCATATGTATATATCTTTTACTGTGATCAATTATTATTAACAGAAATCAATTTGATATCCAACGTTTCATTTTTTTTATATTAATTATTTTTTAAACAAATACAATTATATTTAGTGTTTAAAAAAAATCTGATCAATTATTATTTGCAGAAATAAATTCTGTCATGCGCTTTTTAATATGAGTATTATTAACAGAAATAAATTCCATTCCTTCGTTTTTTTTGTTTGTAATATGCTCAATTTAGTATCAGCACAAACAAATGTATGTCATGTTTTGTATGTTTGTAATTGTATATGTTTAATTTTTTTTTAGCTTATGTTTATTTCTTTTAGAATCTATGTACATAGCTGTAGATTTATTAGCATTTTATTTTATATAAGAAAATGAGAAAGGTGAATGCATTCCGGGTATAGAATGTAGAATGTAGAATGCTTCGGGTTGAGAGATGGTACTTTATTTAAGAAGAGTGTATTAGTGGTAGTTGCGTGTGAATGCTATTCGGTATTTTAGATGTAGTGTGATGTGCGTATACATGTAAGCACATGGTTGCCTCAGCAGTGCCAGCCCCACCACTGCCAACACTGACCTCTGGTGGGCTGCGCAGCAACCTGCATTCCGTCACGCCACTGTAGGCAAGCATTGGTTTAATAATTCATACTAACAGACTGAGTAATGTGATTTCCTTCTCAACCACGCCAGAATCTTAATAGTTCTAATATCGGTATATATATATATATATATATATGAAGTGCATATATATATATATATATATATTATATATATAAAGTGTAATATTTATATGTATTATATTGATATATATGTATGTATTATGTATGTATACATAAATGTATACATAACATATGTATACATGATATGTCATACGAATATGTAATATAGATATATATACTGTATACTATATATATACTATATATATATATATGTGTGTGTATGTGTTGCATAAGCAATTATATGAGTATAATTATCCGGAAACCGATTATCGATGAACTGTCCTCAGTTCATATCAACTGACACTACCCCAACTAATGACACTCATCGACTCAAACGACTGGTCAGGCCTTCTGCCTCGCCTGGTGCTGCCACCTGGCTTCTTCCTTCTCACCTGGCTCTGCCTCACGCCTGTACCACTCGCTCAAAAATTTGAATATATATATAACTAAGCACATCATATATTTTATATATATATATATATGTGTGTGTGTGTGTTATATAAGCAGTGTGCAATAGAGGAGGGTTGACGATCTCTAGTTAGTTGGCATGAATATTATCACACTCAGCCAATTGTATTTACCACTTTTTGTCTTTTATCTTGGCGAAGGTTTATTATCATAACGCGCCTTTTCATGCCATGTCAAACCATTTTGGTTCCCGTCGTGAAGAAGGCCGTTGCCGCCGTCACGACGTTAAACCACCGCCAATCACTCAACCATATTGGTCCTGCCTGTTGTGATGATAGGTATAATGTATGCTAATCAGCCTGAATCCCTATTGTATATTACAATAGGGATTCAGCATTTCCCACTGGAGGCAGGGGCCGAATCGGTAGAGCGCAGACTTCCCGTGCGGGGAATCGGGAGTTCGATTCCCGGTCGAGTCAAGCTGTCGCTACCTAGCCTAGCACTCGCCATTAATAGGATAGGACAAGGACTGGTTAGCACAGTATCAGGATAATGTGACTGTGTGGGCTATTGGGCCATGGTGCCGGTGGCCTGGTTTCCTAGTGGGGCAGCAATATAAAATTCCCCATGAGTGCACACTGTCGCAAGTCGGTACTCATCCTGATATGACCTCAGATGTTGCCAGAAAGTAAAACTCCAACAAACAAATCATCACTTCCCATTAGGTGCAATTGTAGTCCCCCCCCCCCCCCCATCTACACATACGCCTTCGTCGGTGTTCCTTTAAAGATTGTCTCAATTTCAACAGTTAACGCATAATGATACATCTTACTCTTGAGACAATGTGATCAAGTTTTGAAATCTGAATTAACCAGACTAAATGGTGGGTGCTTGGCTGGCCTTTGAAAGCTGGATGTATAAAGTAATTGGGACGCTCAGCATTATTTATTTATCATTCCCGTCATAATTGCAAACTGCTTATCAAATTGCCCTCAGATAGCAAAATATATAGTTGCTTTTGTTTCGAGAAACATCAGTATTGATAATATATTGACTATATAGGTATTGTCTATGTAACCAAAGGAAGCAAAAATGGCAACTTTTCCCGAGCTGCTTGATGAAGGTAATAGATAAGTACAATGCACAAGGTCCTGTCGAAAGGTAGTATTTTACTGATGATAAGTATGGAGTATGCAATGTTAGAACGAAAATTCGCTTAGAGACATAAATGAGCTTGTTATGAAAGTATATAGAGTAAAAGCTCTCTAACCAACCACCTCCACAGATCGACCACTCCCCTATATCGATTGATCTATTTGGGTCCCAAACGATCGCCCATACATTAGACCTATTTCAATGTTGATAAACATTGTGTATGCACGCGCAGCCATTAAGTTTGCCGGTTCGCGCAGTGTGAAACGTTTATTTTATTCAAAATTAATAGAAATTCGCAACCCTAACTATATAAATTTAATATAATCTATTCATTGAATATGTTTTTTATATGTGTACCATGCGGTTTGTTTCTAGATGGTGTGGTTTTAGAGATATTTCACCTTTTCTGTATGAAGATTGCTCATAGCCATTGAGTTGGCAGTGTCATTGAGTTTGCCGGTACGAGCAGTGCAAAACGTCTAATTTATTCAAAATTAATAGAAATTCGCAACCCTAACTATATAAATTTAATATAATCTATTCGTTGAATATGTTTTGTATATGTATACCAGGCGGTTTGTTTCTAGATGGTGTGGTTTTAGAGATATTTAACTTTTTCTGTATGAAGATTGCTCATAGCCATTAAGTTGGCAGTGTGACAGTGTGTTATCCTGCAGCCAAAAGGCACGGCCACTGACCTAGATACCCATGCTGACGTCACATGAAATAGGTCTATACATATCGGGCAGTGTGCACTAAAGCGGTTCGGGACTGTCGAGGACTGATGTCTTCTGTCAGTTGATTGAAGTTTGCAATTTGCTGACTGCATGCAGCATCCGGATTAAAAGAAACGTGACACTGCTTCAGTGTATATGAACAGCACATACAATATCAATATGTCAATTTTAGACCCAGTCTACGCACCTCTATGTATGACGTGTCCTCAGGTATATACGGTCCCTGTTTATAGTTATACTTATACTCGGACTTAAACTGTGATCATATAAATATTATCACAAGTATCATAGAACAGCCAAAAGCTCTGTTAACAATTTTTCCCCCCCCTACATATCCTCATAGATATTACAATATACAATTGTGTCCATGCATATTCTCATAGATATTACAATATACAATTTTTTTATGGATGAGCGCTCGCAAAGATCTCATTTCATGGAGTTGTTACTACAGTATAGTTATTCACAGTGGCTAATGGAACTTTATTTACCAACAATATAATTCACAATTGCAGCAGGTTAATTTTAGCGCATTAATTTACTCATTAATAGTTTATTCAACTCCATGCGTTATTTCGCATTTAACTGGTAATTGGCTGGTATTGAGATTTCGAGTATATGTTCGTTTTAAATGCGATATTTAATAATAAAATTAAAAAAAAAAATTATGCATTTTCTATATTATTCCACAACCACATCCTTCCACATGCCCCTCCCCCCCCCGCCCCCCGAACTAACTGGTGGCAAAGCACCTACTAGTTACTCCTGCAGCACGGTCTCTGTGACGGCTGCTAAACAAAAGAAAAGGTGTCGGACCGCTGCGTTATGGAAATAACATACTAAATATATTATTCACAAAATTATCTGTTATACTTTATAGCCCGCTGCTTTTGGGGAGAATAATTTGTGAAATCATTCAGATCAAGCTCTTGTTGATTTTAGACTATTAATTGGGCCCATACCTAAGGCGGCCTAAAACACATCTTTGATTGTGAACCTCGGGGGCCAAAAATATTCCCAATTGGACCCCACAGCTCCCGAGGCTGGCCCAGCTGCCATCCACAACATTATTACCTCAACATTCATCCTGCATATATTTGGTTACATAAACAAAAAAAAACTTTATTCAAAGTTGTGTTTGGAGAGCATGCATTCTCGCGGGCTATACTGGACACTTTAAAATTGCCAATGAAAACCAAGAAACATAGTTCATTGGTAAAACACCAGGGGGAGGCACTTATACAGCCAATCTGCCGGTGGCGCCTACCCTTAGATGGCGACACCATATCCAAGGAGCCTCTGACGGCGCGAGGAATCATTAAACGATATATATTTAGTTGTACATTGATTAAGCGGGAGAAATTTCAATTCGGGACAATTGGTCTTACTCATTCCACTGCTGCTTGCCCTATCATAGTAATGCCAAGTGTCAGGGTAGGCAGCGACAAGGATACATCTTTATGTCATTGACTTGGCTCAAACACGAGGGTTGGAATTCTACAGCCCACAAAAAACATGTAGCGGGTGCTCAACTCATTTACTTATGACTAAACAACACCATCAAGATAATGTGACTGAGTTCGGTCATTTTAAGGTTGGTTATTGGTCAGGGTAGGCAGCGACAAGGATACATCTTTATGTCATTGACTTGGCTCAAACACGAGGGTTGGAATTCTACAGCCCACAAAAAACATGTAGCGGGCGCTCAACTCATTTACTTACGACTAAACCACACCATCAAGATAATGTGACTGAGTTCGGTCATTTTAAGGTTGGTTATTGGTCAGGGTAGGCAGCGACAAGGATACATCTTTATGTCATTGACTTGGCTCAAACACGAGGGTTGGAATTCTACAGCCCACAAAAAACATGTAGCGGGTGCTCAACTCATTTACTTATGACTAAACAACACCATCAAGATAATGTGACTGAGTTGGGTCATTTTAAGGTTGGTTATTGGAGTTTTATGTCCTGGCAACATCTAAGGTCATATCACTTTAAGGCAGTAGTACTATAATTAGTATAAATCCGTCATGAGTGGTTCGGTACCCGCCTTAGGTGTTGCTAGGACGTATAACCCCATCAAACAAACCTTATGGGACATGAAGTAGAGAAAAATCTATTTCCGAGGTAGTAAGATCAATGTGCATAGCATATTCGAAGAGTTTGTAGCTGAACGATATATCAACGTTGATGAAAGATATAAGAGAACCAATTAACCCAGGCGTTTATTTAAACATCCAGACAGCTTCAACACTCAGACAAACATTCTCATAGATAATCCTTTTACATACATGATATCTATTTAATTTGAATAGACAACTAATAGTCAAAATCTTGGATGTCTAGCTCGTCGTCAGCATCATCCGTCTGCCCAACGTCCTTGGAGAGTGATTCTGGCTCACACTCTCCAATCGTTCCGGCTATGACGTCATCATCGTCGTCAACATTCTGCGTGGCCATGTCCTTTTCGTCCAGGCGCTCTGCCGATCTGCCAAGTTATTAAATACATAGATACTGTTAGATAATGCTTTCCTAATTGTGTTATTTTTATTTTGTTTAAAAAGTAGTTGCATATTATAACAAGTTAAGTGCAGTCATAACCGGAAAATGGACACCCAACCATAGTTTATAACCGAAAGTTGACCTCAATCACGGCGGGAAGACTGGGAAATGAAAAGGGATTTATATCACAATTGGAGATAGATTTGAACAAAATTAACCCCCTAATTAAAATTAAACCAGTGCCGGATTTAGCTATAGGTTTGGCAGGCTGAAACCTAGGGCCTCAAAATCTAGGTGGCTCCGGCCAAGGTGTATATTATTTTGGACACTGTTAATTGTAATTGGCCTTTGGGAGTGGCCTCACAAGTGGAATACTTAGGGCCACTCTTCATCAAAATCTGGAACTGCCCCTATCAAGGGCCATTCTCCGAAACTGGGCACTAAAGTGCGACATGAAAACCAAAAGTGAAAACCTTCCAAATAATAGGAAAATTTTTCGAAACAATAGCACAATCCATGTTTCTATGAAGGTTTGCATGTTGTAGATATGTCAGAGCTGAGCAAAAACTATTTCACTTTTTGATTTAGACCTTATACAAATTGAGCAATAGTTTAACATCACTCCTGTAACATTGGAATCAAACACACAACCAGAACATCATTTTAGCATACACTACAAAGTCAAACAAAACTGTATTGATTACAGTTAATAAAACAAGGTTATGTCTTACAACCAAAAAGTTGAAAACTTTCCCGGGTAAATGCCAATGTCTAAATTTAAAAATCTTCACTCTAGCACAAAATCATACTAGTATAATTTTGATATTCTTTGTGGGATACATTCAATACATGTAGAACTGTTAACCTACCTAATACAGAGAGGCTATACTAATTATTTGATTTTCTATCAATAAAAGAAAAAATTAATTATAAGCATTGTAATGTGGAGACCAAATATGTAGTGCACAGTTTTAAAGAATAATCCCCAGGTACTGTAGACTAAATCGGAGCAACAGCAGTCTTGATATTAATCACCACAAAGACGCTTTGGAATCACTGGTTCCAGCATGCAATATTTGTCTAGTAGTAGCGTTGATGAAATGGAAGAGAATGAATAAAAAAAACAGATGGCGGCCACAGAACGCTCTCAAATCGATTTGTTAAAGTCTATTAAACACAATATATTTAGCACATTCGATTACAAATTCATGTCCATAGCCTAGCCTCGGGACACGTTTTCTAATTATGGATTGTTTATCAATTCTGTCACACAGACAGTGTTTCGGGGGTAACTAAATTGGAGGGAGGGAGAGACGGAGAGAGGGAGAGAGACAGAGTTATTCTGTACATTCAGCGACACATTTCAGTAAATTAATATTACTGATGTCTTATTTTGTATAATGTACAATGCTGCTATTTACAACTGGTCAATCTCTCTGGTTTAAACAGTACGTCTTTAATTTTCTGTTATTTCATAGTTGTGTAAAATAGCACAGCAATAAATGGTGTAACCTTTTTGTCTTTTTTTAAACAATTGTTTCTTGTAATCAATACCGCAGACATTTCACACTCATCATGTTCCATATACCGTATGTCCTCGTGTACAAGTCGAATTTCTTAGAGATTTCATTAAAGCTCAAATTAGGGGGTCGGCTATTACATAAGTACTGTTTCGAAGGGATGGAATTTATGCTTGCCATAAGTCAAAACATATGTATTATGTGTCGTGCTCGTTATTATACAGTGTTTTTCTGTAAACACCAGGCAATGGAAGGCTACAATAAGATATGCACACGTTGAACCTAAATCTCCAGATTTAACTATTTTACTATTTGAAATAATACTGTTTTACGATTTGCAATAATATAAAATTGCATTAAATTCATGACGCTTTTGCAACAGTGCTATTTCTACGTACATGATAATATCATGACCCATAAATGTTGACCTGTTATCTGTAAGATACTATAGGATCGACCTTTACAGATAATCTATAAAAAAAAATTCAGATTAAAAAAAGAAACGAAATTGGGGGTAAATTCTTACATGAGATCGACTTTCACTTAAGTATATATGGTACAGGGATGGAAGTGGTATCCGTTTAAAAAAAAGCAGAAATCTATGCCTAGGGTGAGGTTATCTGTAATCCGACAGCGAATTCCGCGAAAACTAGGATTTTATTCTGTCAGGGAATCGTAGAAAAAATGACGGAAGTCAGGTTTCCACTGTCCTTGTTGCGCCTGTGTTATCATCGACCATATCTAACTCGTTCTTGTTTGGGTTTTATGTTCTAGCAACAGATAAGGTCATATAAGAACAGGAGTTGAACTACCCAATTTCTGTCATATATATGATGATTTCTTGGCATTTTGTTTACCGTTAATCAGTAAATATAAAA